>VDFB02347860.1:0-88288 GCA_007258455.2 Sequoia sempervirens
TTGCACCAAATATTGGAAGTCCTTTGATCCAACAAAAAAGAAATTGAATTCTTTTGAGATACATACAAAAGAGTTACGCATTGTACCACATATGTCTCAATTGCAATTGGTTTTGATCAAAACTTGATTAAAGAAAAAATATTTAATAAAACTATCTAAGCAAGTGGAAGCACTAGATATTAGACTTACAAATCTAAATTTGGAAGAATTAGAATTGTATCCTTCATGGAAAAAACGTTATGCGTTATACGGTGAGCGTCACTTTTTAAAAATGTTGTTTTCTAAAAAACACTAGTTTTCGAGGGAGATGGAAAAAGAAGTGTAATTTGATTCCAATTTTTTTGAAAAAAACATATTTAGAATCTACAAACAAAATGTCACGAAACTCTAGTTTGCATCATCTTCAAATTCCTCACGGTTTAGTTGTTATAGGTGCCCAAAAGTGAAGATTTAGTTAAAAATAATAATTTTAGTGTCTAGTTTGGCCAAAAATTGTAAACCACTATTGTGGGATCACCCCCACTCTTGTCACTGAAATTGGTTAGGTCTCTGTCATTCAACTCAAAAAGTGGATTATCATGATTCAAATCAACATCAAATTCAAATAAAGGATTATCAAACAATTGATGATTATCCTCAATTACCAAATCAGACCAATCCTTCTGTTGATCCAAACTCCTATTTCCTGATTTCTTGGGACAATGGGCAAGATCATACTCCTCTTGAATGCAATCAAGCTCCTATGTTACATGTTTGATCTCCCTTTACCTTTCTCTATTCTCCTACTCTTCGAATGGTTTGGCCTCATAGAACTGTTCATTTGCTTCAAGAAGTGCTTCTTAGGCACTTCCAAAGCAAGCTTCGTAGAATTAAGCTCAATGATGAGCTCACTAACCTATCCCCTTAATTGCTTAGTCAAGGAAAAAATCGCATTTGCAAACTTGGTGGCTATATCTCTATCATGCATCATGTGTAAGTATGTTATTTTAAATTCTTTCATAGAGCTATTCATTCTTTGCAAATCAAAAAAATAGATATTATGCACATTTTTTCCTATTGAAGCTCTTTGAATTAAGTTTTCCACATGCATATGCTTGTTGTCCAAACTTGATAAAATATGCACCTCATTTTTATTGGATACCAAGAGTGTCTTTTCCAATCACGATCAAGAAAAAGTGATGAACTGTTGTTATGTGGCATGTTAAAATCAGAATTAGATTCACACTTGTCATCAAAGGTTGTCCCAAATCACCTATGTCTCTCCTTGATTATCCTCTTGAAAGAAGATTGTGAATCCAAACCAACAAGGCTACAAGGTCTCTGCTCAAAATCAGCTACCTACAATGTGAAATCATATTCCTTTTCAAAATTGAAAACATCACTATAGATGTTGTCCTCTATGCATAGCTCTTGGGATGAAGTAAGGACATCAATACAATCAAAAAGAAATTCATCCCAATCTGGATCATTGTCATACTCAGGTGCCAACAAGCCTAGATCCCATGTGTAGAAGGGTTGATCGCTTTGTTTAGAGAATAAGTGTTCATTGTGCCCCTAATGAGTAGTTTCCTTTCTAAATAAGTCACTCTCCATCTCATTATCATTGAAATCATCATAGTCATCTCTCTCCATAGGCTTGATTTGGTAGTCTAACCCAAAGCCACCTATGTCACAATTACCTACGTGGGGTAAAGAATCATCATTATTAGTTGATTCGTAGACATCATCTCTTTTGTTTTCATCATGCCCATCATCTAAAGGTATCTCAACTACATTGGATAGCTCTAAGATAGTATACAAGGCTGCCTTTTCATCAATTCCTTCATGCACAACCTCATCTACAACAGTTACATACATGACCAAACAGTCATCTTGAGGCTCTGTCTCACATTCATCAAGCTTCAAAGCAATCACTTCATCTAATTTTTCTACTATGAACTTCTCTTCAACCATCTTCTCTTCATTGAATGCATAAGGTTTCAATTTTTTCACTTACTTAAAATGAAGTTATGGTTCCTTCTTGTCAAACCTCTCTATAAGTCTAAGATGCAATCTAAGCATGCCCCATTATGATCATTCCATGATGCCACCAATTGTGTGCAACTCCACAAGGTGCATAGTAGCATATTTTATGGCTTCTTCTTATGGCATGGGGTTTTGATTGAAGTATGTGTCCACCCTTTGAACTCATGCTCTCACTGAAATCTCACCGGACCCATCAAAGTAAGAAAGAATAAGTTTTCCAACTTTCCTTTATAATTCATTATGGTGTTCTCTATTGCCCCTGTTGGGTGTATGCCTCATCCTAAGATCTATATAATCCCGAAGTGATATGTCATGTTGGAAATCGGGTCCTGTAGCTAAACAATCTTATCTAAATTGGTCTTGCATCTCAACTAAAGTAAGCTCCTAATTAGGTTGTGCCTCTACTCTAGGTGTAAATATAGGCATAAGTTGCCTAGCCATGGCTGCTCCATTTTGTTGATTGGAAACCCTTCGCTATCCCACATCATTATCTTGCCCCAAATGATCCAATCTCTATACCAACTGTGCAAGTTGTTGATTTGTCTCTTGAGCACATTGGGCTGCTCTTGAATCTTGACCTCTAACCACTACATCCAAGAGTAGCATCATACGATCTTGCTCACCAATATTCCTTTTAGCTTCTTCTCTTCTTTCACCCATGTTTTTTGAACTAGCAAATCCAACTAAAAGTGATTTTGAGTGTTTTCCCTCTTCCAAATAAGGCCAACATTCCCACAACACCTCTTCTCTCTTAGTACATGATTTCTTGTCACTTATGCTCATAGATTTGTGTCACCCACTGGCTAAAAGGATGATTAGTGCTTTGATACCACTGTAATGGCCAACCCCATTCTGAGTTCACTTAAAAAAAATTGATAACTTAATTTGATGATCAAATTTGAACTTCATTCCACTATATCTAACTAAGTATTACAAGTATTGTCTAAGAATTACAATGGCTAAACAACTTTATTTCAACCCAAACTCCACTATTGGTTTTCATCATAACATTATCTTTAGAAATAGAATGTAATCATGACCAATATTACATCAGAGACTTCATACAAATGTCATTTCATAATATGAATTGTTTATTATCATATTGCAGTATGACTGAAATCTAAAGGTGATAGAAATCCATTACAATAACAATGAATGCATAAATCATGTGACTCAAAACTAAAGTTGAACATTCACACTGAATTGAAAGCACTGAGCATACTCAAGTATACATTTCTAAGCCTCACAAGATAATTTCTAAGTACCAACATTTAACTAACAGACATTAATGACTGTATAGTACTATTTTTTCAATCAATACTACCATCCACTGACTATAACAACATACAACTCTAATTACAGAGTCTCAAACTCAAACTAAAATGACATTCCTTTCATGGTAGTTTTTTATAATAGTAGATACAGAGACTCTCAACAAAAGTGTTGTATTACATTCAACAAAATACAACAAAATTAGAAATAACATAGCACGATAGACAAGCTCAGACCTGGAATATAAGGCACCTTGAACCACAGTGACTTTAAACTACTTCCAACCACCCAAAACTTCCAAAAGCCACCACGCCATGTTGCAAAACTATTCTATCACTCTTTCGACAGGGCAAGAATACTCCAATTTCCAATGTAGCTGCAGGTGGGAGCCACAGGCATGGAAGGAAGGCCAAGTAGAGTACAAAAGCAAGCATACAATTCTGGTAATTTTGAATGCCCTCCACAAAGTGCCCTGAGACTGAAACTAAGAGCTCATTGGCTACACAAGATAGTCACTCTTCTCTAGAGATGAATTTGTCCTTATGAGGCTCCTAAACCCCAAGTATGACCATGTTATAGCTCAGAATGGACAAAGAGTTCAACATCTAGGGTTTGATGAATAGTACAACCCTTACAAATGTATTTCACTGATAAATAGAATGATTTACTATTGATTGAAACGTAGAAAGTGTGCCACATTAGCTCAAAGATTCACATTCAACTTCAATACCTTGCACAACTCCTTGTCTAAATATAATTGTTAAACTCCATTTTTTTGTCTATAATGGAGACCAAAAAATGCTTTAATCACCCAAATAGGAAATCTAGATGATCTCATCCACAAACCCAACTAGGGTGGATCTCTCACCACCAAAACCAATGCTAAAGATGAGGGTTTTTGTCCTCAACCAGCTGCAAACCATAAATTGGAAACAATCCAATAGAATCTCCTTAAGTTGTCAAATCCATCATATCCAAATGAGAGCCAAAATGAAGAATAGATAGAAGTTGACGGAGAAATTAGGGTAACCTCCAATTTGAATCATTTTCCATCCAAAAACTCAATGCCCTTTCTAGCCTTTTACTATTTTTTACTTTATACTTTAGAACATTATCAAATATTCCTCAAAGGAGGTGTCCCTACTCAAAAGGAAACTATATTGCCTTATTCAGCCTTCTAAAATGGCATTAAGTTTTCTCATTAGGCACTAAAGTACTTTTCAATGACCACCTACCCCCACTTAAGTTATAAAATTATTTTATTAAAATAACTCAAGTGACTACTAAAAAGAAAATATTAAATAATCCAAACTTAGGCTCTCCAACGCCACCATAGAAATAACACTGTTGAAGACACTATGGATCTTAGACCAATTTCCCGAAATAGACTTACTATAAATAGCAACTACTAAAAATAGTAAGTACACACCAAATATCAAACTAGCCAAAACATCAAAGCTCACCAAACAACTCCCACATACTACCCAAACAAGAAACCCTACATTGCACTGTCGCCCAGACCAGTGACTAAATATATTACTAAAAATAGTGATTTAGAAGCAAACTAGCCCAAAGGACATCGAAAATGGGAACATTACAAAATACTTCTATTCTAATTAACTAGTAGGATGGATACAAAACAAATGCACATTATTCCTTTATTCAATACTACTTAATATACTATAATACCATATGCCTAAGTACATTACAGAACACCTAGTTTGTTTGAATGCATTTTGAAAAATCCATAATGAGACTAAACTTAAAACCTGTGAACTAAAATATCCACACATAATGGATAACAAGATTAAGCTTAAAACAGGTCATACTTAATTAAGAAAAGAAAGTTTTCCTATTGGTAGTAACTAGTAGTAAATAACACCATGAAGATATGCAATAACAAATCATTCCCAACTAGGGCATTCTATGCAACAAATTCACTGATTTTTTTGTAAACTCAAGGAAGTGATTGAAAGTGAGAAAGTATTTAGATGTCTAGTCAGATTTTAAGGTCTTTGTTATAAAAAATGTGAAGAGATGGTTTATTGTCCACTACTTTAAAATAATGAGGCCCATAAAGCATTAACAAGCTTTGAGTGTTGCCCTTATTCTCTACACTAATAATTTCATTTAGAACAAATTTCGTTGCAACTTAGGAAAAGAGCTCACAGATTGATTACTTACATCCTTATGTAACCAACCCAGCTGGATTTTCCAGTATCTCTGAGACAAGGATGATATCATATTCTAAAGACCTTTATGGTTTTAGCAGCCACGCCTCTTATAGCAGAAATTTATATATTACAAACACAAATCAGTGTTACGAAAGTAAGAAGCATCATAAAAATCTCCAATTCAAAACTCATACAATCTTATCCAAAGTATATGGATTGAGGATAAACGATAAGTTTGATTCAATTATATGAAACTTTACACAATCCAAGTACCAAAGGAACCATATACTGATTATGTGCTGATATAAGAATTAATAAGAACCAACTTATAGTTGCAATCCATCTTTCAAGAAAACAAATATAGGGTAATCAGTATCTTTGTAAGCCATCCATTATAATTTTAGAACCCAATCAATAGTTTCTCTCTGTTGGCAACAGACTTGCAAATGGGGTACATCTTAAATTGAATAATCAAAAAATATTTATGCAAACCCTATAGGTGTAGGATATTGCAATTCAATTTTTAATTTGATAAAGTTCAGGAAACATATACTGTATGTGAGCTTATATTATAAATACAATAAATCAGTAATGAAAAATAAATTTTAAATGAGACATGAACTTCAATCGATGCAAGGGAAAAGTTAATTGTTTTTAAACTTTTGTTGTTGGTAGCACCCAATGATAGGGCATACAATCCATTTGTTCAAGGGCAAAGATGCCATTATTTATGTAATTTAGTTGTTTATAAAAAAAAAAAATGTTCAATTAGTTTGATTATTCTTTATTTGATGTAAGATTGTTTTTATTGTTTGAAGGATCAATTTGTTTATGTATAATTTGTTTATGTATGCTTTTGTTATTTTGATATTTTCAAAGTGTATGGAAAATAAACCTACTACAATTAAATGTATACATTTATGCTTTTGTTTGAAGTGAACTATCCTAATTAATGTCACATCCCCCTCTGTAGGGGTCTATTTTCATGCAGGGCCTACATGGCAGAATATAAAAGTTAATTAAAAGAAAATATTTCAAATCAAGCACAGTTGAAGGGAAGAGAGGTGGAGCAGAAGTATGGACATCCATCAATGCATTAATAAAAGGGGTATGGTGTCAGGAAAGGGAACGGGGAGAAAGTAAATACAAGGGAATGTTGGGGGTGTCTTAGGAATGGCTGCGCAGCTAGCAGGGCATGGTGTCCCTGCCCTTTGGCAGTCCAAAATATCAAATTTGAGGTCAATCCAGCGTGCATGTTCCAGAACACCCACAACCTCAACAAAAATGCGTTTTTAAGCAGTTTTAGGGGAGGAAAAACCATTAATCGTGGTCTCATGGAAGGCACGAAAGGCACGTTTTGTGTGCAACCTGGCATCTCAAGGAGGCTTTTAAGAAGAACGCCTCAAAGCAATGTGGTTTCATTTAAAAAGGTGGTGATTTCAAAATGGATTTGTTGAAAAGGCTTTAGAATTATGATATTGCTATTGGGATTCAACCATATAGTTTCGAGTCAAACTCATTGACTCATGTTTCATGAGTAGTGGTTCACAAGAACCCATCTCTCATAATAATGTATGGTCCACTTAGCACTCATTGTATATAGGTGATGCTCACAGAGGTGAAGCAGGACCTTACCAAAAGGTCACCCATCCCAGTACTACTACTACTTTAGAAACTTTTAGAAAGGTGAAAAGCTAAATTCCACAACTGTTGCCTGCATCCTCCCTACTTGTGCAAAAGTGAGAGCATTGGAACAAGTCGTGGACTGCCATCAAAGCATAGAAAAATAGACATAGAGGGGCGAGTAGATATTGTTCTTACAACTAAGCGATGATACAAGACACGAGTAAAGGGATGAGTAGATTTGGCATGAACCAGCACATAATGGCTTGGGGTATTACCAGCTAGAGACGCTAATATCTTTGTAATGGATTCTTGATAACGTTGGAGGTATAGTAGCTAGTGGGCGCACCATTCTCAAAGAGTGAACACCCATCCATCATGCTATCTATCATACCATTGTCATTAAACACATCTATAGAGATGGTTGCATTCTGCGCAAACTATCTCCTCCTAATAAATTGCGAACCCTTGGTTGGCAGAAGTCCTACACATTGTTTGACCTCAAAATGATTGCCCTGTCATGGACGAAGATACAATAGATTTGAGGAGAGGGTGCAAATGGGAGTTCAAGGTCAAGATTGAGATGAAGATGCAGTTTACGCAATATTCGGGAGTGACATTGCAAGAGATTACTGAAAGTGAGAATTGTGTGGGGGTTTGAAAGATGATTTAGTGTAGAATTACATTAATCAATTTTAGCAACTTCCAAGAAATAACGAAGAGTCTCCAGAATTCATACAGTGCATAGGTGGTATGAGCATGGAGTAAGAGTGTGAATCTTTTTGAACTATCATTATTTGGGATTAGAAACATTATATGTAATTATTTCTGCCATATTTGAGATCATCATTGGTCAAAAGTCATTTGATTTGAATTGATGAAAAATAGTTTTTCCTGAAGAAATTTCACCCAAATAATATTGAGATAATCATTGTATGCCATTTAATTATGCTCGAGAATGTCACCATTTCCTTTATAATGGTTGTGAGTGCCTGGTTTAGGTTTTCACCAATGTTTAATCAGAAAAGTTTAAGTTTGCAGAAGAATGTGATAAAATCTATTAAAGGCTGTAGGTTATGATTATTTATGAATGGAGCAAAAAAATATGTTGCTAGTTTTTTAAGGAGTGATAAAGGTTTTGATCAGAGTTTCTAAATCTGCACAAAAACAAGAGTGTTTAGAGTCGGTACTCATTTGAGTCCTGAAACTCACTGTGATAATCTCCTTTTTCCATTTCATCACTATGCACGTGCTTTAAAGACAGTTTTGTTTGGAGTGTATGGAGCAGATATTTTAAATTAGAGACTACTCATAAAAATGCAACAAGTCTGCTGTGTAAGCCAGGATCAAATATCATATAGAGACAGAAGTGAAACCCCTAGATAGTGACTGCTAAATGGGCAGCAGCCAAAGACAGTTATGTATTGTTTTCCAATCTTTTTTAGATGCAAAAGACACTTAAGTACCCTCTACACAGATTTCTGAGTAGATCTATGTATGTTGACGAGATTGTGAAGTGCAAATGTGTTTATGGGGATTATCTTTAAGGAATAAACAGTATCTCTATGAATTATTAGATCATGACTTTTTGGGTTAATGGACTTCTCCAAACAATGATGGTACATATTTATTCTGTTTTGATTTGTGATTGCATTATATTTTGGTGCATAGCTCTGCGTTTATCTTTAAAAAGGGAGAGTAGAATATTATACCATTATGCACTAAAAGTAAAAGGGAATACTTGATATTATCATTATCAAGTCTAAACTATGGTATATGTAAAGAACGTGAAGGGATTTTATTTATGTTGGTTATTTTTGTGTAAATGACATCATTAGCTGCTCTAATCTGTTGGACCTAGGCATGAGATGGTATTATTGTAGAATACCTAATTATGTATATTAAGAATTTAGATACGCTTCTTAGAATGCTATGTTCTTTTAACATTGTATTAGCATCATCTTACTTGTTCAATATTTACTTAATACAAGCTTTGGCTAATGGTTATTTAATAATGTAGGTGATAATGACTTCATTATCATATTAAAACTATATTGTATTCATATTTTAATGTTGCAAGTTGATACTCTTTAAGTAATCTACTTCGGATTTGGGGCTATAGCAAGGTTACCCCAAGTTTCCAGGACAGGGACGGCAGGGGACGGCGCGACGAGTCCCCAAGTTTCCAATTTTTTAGGCCAAAATTAGGGACGACTATATAAAAATATAGAGAAATTTTAAATATTCATATAATAACATGGATAAGGCATGCATAATACACATTATAGAACATTAACATATAACATTTGTGTTCAACATTATGCCAATACTCAATACGCATTCAAAATTAACATACACAAATCATGAAACAACCTCCAAGTTATGAATTATAAACTTATATCAAAATGCCCAAAGGCTACATTGCTGCCATATAGTTTTAAAGTTTGCTATGAAAATCAAAATACAATATCATAAGTCAATAATGAATACAAAATAAACAAAGAGCACTGCTGCCCCTGATCATCTCTCATAACCACATCAAAATTAGAATCATCCTCTAAGTCACTACCACTGTGATGCTCCTCCTCATCCAACGGAACCCCAACCAAACCCTCAATTGTCTCCTCCTCATCTACCTGGGCCACATCCTCGAGATCAATATCCCACCTTAGAGCTGGAGTCTATCGATACTCCGGAGTCTGTCGATCCTGAAGCTGAAGAGTGCTATGAATGGCCACTAGCTTCTCCGCTTGTCTAGAGGTAAGTTTATTCCTCTTGAGGGAGTGGATAAAGCTATACATGGACCAATTCCTCTCTGTAGCAGAGGAACTAGCAACTTATGCAAGAAGGTGAGTAGCAAGTGTCTTCAACTGTGGTGTATCCCTCCCATGATAGGTCCACCATCCAATAGGGTTCGATTGAGCTAATATAGCTCTATCCAACCTCACCTATGATTAACTCAAGTTTGGGCCATTAAGATTTGCAAATTCTAGGAATTGTGACCAAAATATTGAAGTCTGCTCTGCTGGATAAATCTTTTCAATGGCCCATGTAAACCCATCTAAAACACCAGCATCATCACATGGAGGCACCCTACCATTCCTTGGTGCATACCATTTTGGATTTAGAGCAAAGGAAGCCATATGAAGTAGGGTGTTCATTGTATTCCACCTCTATGTCACAATGGGTCTAATGTGTTGCTCATATAAATTCAAAGTGGGGTCCTTTGACAAAATAACTTGCTTGATCTTCCCAAGCATACTTTCAAATGTCTCATATATCTCTCCAAGACTAGGAGAGTTTGTATCAGCATATCTGATGACATCTACAATAAGTGAGATGAAGGAGCAAATATATCTACAAAATGCAAACAAAATGTTCAAAATAATTAGTTGAAAAATTAATTGACATGTTAGAAACTTCAAAAGTTGAAACATTGGACAATAAAATAAAAATATTAAAATAAAAAATTTAATATGAAAATCAGCCATCTAATATGACTTACCTCACATTGGCCCACCAATCATCATTGAGGATCTTTTGTTTGATGGTCTTTTCTTGAGTAGAACTTGCATTAGGCCATCTAGTCCACTTTGCATTTACCATCATCAGTTGTAGAGACTCATGCACCTCAAACATCCTCTTCAACAAGATGAAGTATGTGGCATATCTACATTCATTGATTCAATGATTCATTAAAAAAATAAAAGTTTAAAACAAAATCAAATTATAAATACAAATTGAAAGTGAAACAAAATGAATTAAATGGCATACCTTGTCTCAACAGGTATGAAAAACTCCTTCTTTGAAAATGTTTTGAAGAGAGCAAGTGAGGTGTGGTGATTGCAAATGAACATCTAAATATCTCTAGCTTCTGCCACCATTTTTTTCACCCAATCCAACTTCCCTATTTCTTTCAATGCATTGTTCAATGCATGAACACAACATGGGGTCCAAAATATGTGCATGTAAGAACCCTCCACCATCAACCCGGCTGATTTGCACACACGTGTTGAATCGATGATCACCTGCACTACATTTGCAACCCCAACCTCCTCCATGTCATCTCTCAAAATGGAAAATTGGAAGTATGCATCCTTACGTCTCCCCGAACAATCTACGACTCTAAGAAAATAAGAACCAACAGGGCATGTAGCTATGACATTGATGAGTGGTCGACGTCTACAATCAGTCCACCCATCCATCACTATAGAGCACCTCGTCCTCATCCACATTTGCCTCATCTCCTCCATTAGCACATTATCTTTGGAGTACTCTTTGTCTAGGAGGGTGGTGCATAGCTTATGATCTCCAAGGGGTATGAATGAAGGACCAACAGTGACTATGTCTTTCACCATTTTTTTGAAATAAGAGGAATGGAATACATGAAATGGAATGGCATGGGCAAAAAAGAATTTGGCAATGGAGGATTCAGTGGTTTCTCATACTTGGTTTTGAAACATGGACTCAACTGAGGCTGTCTTATCACTACCAATCACCTTCCTCTTTTCTCTTAAGACAACTCCACTACTACCAACTGTGGAAGGACTAAGAGTAGGCATGGATGATTGTGAACTTGGGAAAGAAGAAGACCCACCTTGAACCTCACCATCACACTCCATTTGAATTTTTTGGCACTCTAAAAATAGCTCATTTGTCAATGCAGGACACACACTAACTCCATGGCCCACCTCACCCAAAAAATGAGACCCAACTCTTGTGTAGCTACCCCTAAACTCCTTTTCACAAACATGGAAAAACCAAACCCTACTTCCCCCTGATGTTTTGTCTTTCACCCCCGGCTATCACATATTGAAGCAATGGTTTTTTTTTGTCTGATGGGTGCCTTTCATAGTCTTTCATGGTTTTGGTATTGGTTGATGGAGGAGGGCTTTGGGTAGGGTTTCTTTGCTCTCTAGTTCTACTACCATCCCCACCACTTTCCCTTCCAATTTGCATTTCAACTTCACTATCACTCCCACCCTCACTGCTACTCATGTTCTTTTATTTTTAGAATGCAAGTTTCAACTGAAAATGCAAAAAAATAAAAAAAAATCAAGCAATGTATGCTTCACATTTTGCAAAAAAATGAAAAAAAAAAGGGAAAGGAAATACATACCTCTTGGGTGGATTTGCACTCCCAACAACACTATTGCAACCTCCTCTCCTCCTTCAAATTGCTGCTCCTTCTCATTTAATGGCTGCAACTTCTTTTGCTCTCAAACCCTTGGCTGCTCAAACAAACAAAATGCATAAAATGAGGTTAGAGGGGCCCTTTTCTCTTCATAAAGGAGTCAAAATCAATTGGGCCCACACATGCCACATAAGTAGGGGTATTCTTTTTTTATTTTATGTTTTTTTTCATGTTAAAAACTTGCAGAACGCAGGGGAGGGAGGGTCGGCCATCTCGGGGACAGTCAAGGGACGGCTCAATCATCCCCCTGTCATCCTTGGGACTTGTCAGTCATCCCCCATCGATTCAATGGCATCCCCCTATTCTGGGGACGTTTCTTGGAAATTTTCAAAAAAGGGGGATGGTCCTCTGCCATCCCTTGGTACCCGAGATGTCCCGGGGACAAGGACAGGGCATTTTGGGGGGGGGTCAGGAGGGGGAGGGGCGTGTCCTTGGGTTTCCCTGGGGTATAGGCTTTATATGACTACATGATTTATACTAGCCTCTTAAGTATAAGAACCCCAATTATATGGGAACTATTAGATGGACTAACGAACATGTACTAGATTGTTGCTTGATTGAATAGAAGGAACCCAATTTTTAATTTGATGTTGTTGAGATTGAGTCAAGAGACAAACCATACTATAGTGGGACCTCACTAGGAGTCATCAAGGCTTTCGTCTTATTATTGCATCATAACGATATTTGGACTACTACCATCTAAGGATATACACTCTACATTGATATTATATTCTTAGATTGAGTCTAGATCATTGCATGGCAACCTGTGTCTAGGTATGTTTAGATCTCCATGCCAAGAGAGATATATTGTGGTTAACAATATTCTTGACAAAACCTAGCTAATCCTTATTATCCCGCTTAAGAGAATCTTAATGTGTATAAAAACCTTGGTGTCCTTGGAAGGCAGAATTAATATTAGTTTGCTAAGGTTTAATTAACTCCCTTGGTTGGAAAAACATAATACCCTTATTAATTAGACAAGGGATTATCTGCGTATGTATTTGTCATGCCCCACCCATATAAGACAAAAAGGTACAAAAAAAAAGAAATTGTAACAATGAAATTCTAAGAGACTGCTGCTACAGAGTAGAATTAGCAAAGGGTCAATTAGTAACAGACAAAGAAAATCGTGGGCGACAATTCTTGTAACAACCCTAGTGTTCTTCCCAGTAAAATTTCCAATGTTTTCACCTCAAGTGATAAACCATGATGCCGAGACATAGCAATAAAAAAATTTCTTTCCACAATGTAAATTACATGCACAATTGAAATAACGCTATTTCAAAACTTCCATTGCATTCCATCATAATTTCACAAATTACAATATTCCAATGTAACTTTACAAATCTTCCCAAAACATAGATATCATTTTGAATGAACTCGAGTATATCATTCACAATTACATCCTTTCATATAAATGGGTACAAGATACATACACAGCTCAACCGAGCTTTAAAACAATAGTTATAGATGGTCTAGGAATCCACCTTTCAAATATCTTGGTCTTTTGTCGCCTACTGAGGAGGAGAAGCATCAATCAAGCACTTTTCCGCCAACCACAGACTTAAATACATCCCCCACACATCTACCTCACAGGTTAGATGGCCCTACCCTTCAACAAAGAGATAAGTTGAGCAACCTCATACAACAAAACCACACTAAACTTAGTGTTGTGCCCTACAAGACTGGAATTTATAACAGTACACTCGGTAACTAGCATGCACTACATGGACATAGTGAACTGATAGTGGAGCCAAAGGAAATCACACTACTTTGGCCAAAGTGTTCTCATTTAGTACTTCGAGTGATGGTCATTATATTCACCTACACTTTATTAAACTCTATTTGACTTAAGGCCAATATAAACTATACATCTAGGTATTTCCTCCCATGGGTAATCTTTTACCCAAAAAATATAGCCTACTTCCCTTTTCCAAAGCACAATGGTAACTCTACCAATAAGCCTAAGCACTAGTTACTCCTTCAATGGATATTTTATCCTAGATGTAACATATGAGCTTATTTTTACATAAACAAGCTATTCTTTTCAAAAGACAGACTAGTCTAAAGTATAACTTTATAATCTAGAGTATAGCTACATAAGCCTCATCATAATCATAGATAAAATAATTGAATCCACTTAGTAAAATATCACACATTAGGTGATACCCATTTAAGAGTGTAGCCTAAATTATGGATGACTTCAATCAAAGAACCGTCATAACAATAGATGGCTCCATTCGAGAGTATAATCTCCTTAACTCAAAGGGTTTTAGCTATGAGACTACTCTTGTCAATACAACAACTTTGTATTTAAGAGTTCATTAACACTAATCAAGCAGCAACTCTAACTCACTAGGTTTCAATATACCTCTAAACCTAGGAGTAACCCACTAGCTATTCAGTATAATCAAATCACTTAGCTATGAGTAACCCTTAAGCTACCATTGTGTATTCATATCTAGCATATTAATACCTATGAAAAACAAATTCCCCTTATTACAAAGTAATTACAAGCACTTCACAAAACAGTATAAACAACTTCTACTTCCTTTCAAAGCAAACACTATTTTTTCCTAAATGCAAGTATTCACAATAGACTAAATAAAACATTCATGAAACAATCTTTCATAAGCTCAGACAAATAAAGGAAGATTATCCTCATGCCTATATTCACTTATCCAACCGACTGGTTGCAACTCAACTTTTCAAACAACTAGCTTAGTTTTGATCTCTCAAGCAAGGACACTATAAACCTCTATCTCACTAGCACTTGCACTAGAGGGGGTGCAAGGGTTACGCCGATAGAAAAATATAAGAACACCATGTTTCCCTCTCCTTAGTCACTGTCATTTGGGACTCTTGGTGATGAATCTTGACTTGTAGGAGAGAAGAACAAAAGACATTAGAAACAATATTCACTTTTTTTCTTTTCTACTTGCAGATAGAAGGACCCTTTGTTTTTAGGGCTCCTAATATACAATAGTTCCACTAAACTCTTTATATCAATTACAGATAGTAAGAAAGTCTCTCAACTCCTAGTTATTATAAGCATCCTAAAAGAAAATGGAGATGTAAAGAAGCAAACAAAGAAGATTGGATATAACTATGTCACTTACTGTTCTCTTTTTCGTGAAGCAACTCAAACTCATTATTTTTTTGAGGAATCCATATAATAAAGAAGACTTTGGGTGGTTGATTTTCTTGTGATTAAGAGAGACTTATTTGTGCAATTTGCAAGAATGAGTTCAAGCCTTAGGCTTCGTACTCTAACAAATAGTCAAGAAAATGGTTTCACAAAAATGCTTTCCTCTAGAATTTTGCAGATTTGAAGCATGTATTAAAATGACAAGCAAATTTATAAGTCTTTGAGATTAGATGGAACCAAAATTTTGTGAACTGGGAATCCAATATGTAAGGATATTTGAATTCTCAAAATTCAATGGACATGAATTTACTTGACCAACCTTGCAATAAAAAATGAGAGGATGCTCAACAACTGATAGTGTACAAAAATTATCATTCAATAGAGTTTTAAATACATTGTCGGAATTCAGTCCATTATTGAGTTCATGAATTGCAGTAGCTAAGTCTTTGCACCATACAATAAGCCCTTGAGTATGGTTTGCATACATAAGCCCCTATGCTTTGAAAGTGAAAGGCATAAAATGTGAATCACAAACTTTAATAAGATGAAAAAAATAAGAAAGCTTGCTAGTGTATCACTTCCAATATTATGATTAACCATAATCTAATCATCTTCAATATCAATGTTAAGAGTTGCATGTTCTTTCACATGATGTCCCAAATCAAGCCCTTGAGTATGGCCTGCAGACTTTAGACCCTAGGCTTTGTAAGTGAAAAGCATAAAATGTGAATTATGAACTTTGCTAAGATGACAAAATAAGAGAGCTTGCTAATGTATCATTTCCACCCTTATGATTAACCACGATCTAATCATCTTTAGTATCAATGTTAAGAGTTGCATGTTCTCTCCCATTATGTTCCAAATCACCAAATGACACTCAGGAGGAAGTTTACTTGTGAACAACAAAACTTGATATTATGTTCGATGTAGAATTGTCTTCTTTGTCTATCAAAGAACTTAGAACCAACCTCTAATTCAAGGGGTCAAAATATTTAAAGGCTTTCACTAGATAGCTCTTACTTATTAGGATGCCATGTTTGTGCTCAACAGTTCAAAATCTCCATATACAAATGTCAGTTGAGGCAGGTAGTTCCAACAACCTAGAGATTATTCCTAGTGTCCAAGAAAGCAGCCCAACCATGCCAATAGTAAAAGCTAAATTATTTGACACCTACTCACCCTTACCAAAGAGAAATTGTTGATCTGAATGCCACTCCTTTGGGCCATAAATTCCAAGACAGTAGACACGACTACTGCAACAATGACCATTAAAATTTTTGCTCCATTCAAAATACAATCATGATAGAAGAAAACAAAGTTCTTTTTTTGAAGTGGGTCATCTTTCAATATATTACAAAAACGTTCTACACCTAATAATTGTGGCCCAAAAGGAAAATCATAAGTTCCTATCTTCAATTTCAGAAACAACAGATTGGAACTCTACATTGCACAAAAAACAAAGCAATGTGTCAACAATGAATGGGACAAACACACTCTATGAATGTGAAGGGTTATCCATTGAAGATTCCAGCCACACCACATCCAACAAATTATCATTTTTCCAAACCAAACAATATTCTCACAAAGTTGCTATGGGGTCCAATCTATTCTTAGCATTCAACAGAGCAGTAAACACTCCATTCTGGAATATATGGTTGATTTGTACAGATCCAACCCCCTTTTCTAATACTAGATCTCTAAGGGTGGGTTAAGATCACTCTGTTTTCTGATACCCTCATGGATTTTTCCTAGTCTGTTGAATGCATGATTATATTAAACTACAGACCAACCTTCACTATAGCAGATTTGCCCAAAATTTATGTAGCCTACCTAAAACTTCATGAATATCATATAAAATATCTACGACCTACGTAAAACTTCATGGGTATCATATAAAATTCTTGTGACCTATCCAAAACTTCATGGGTATCATACAATACTTTTGTGGACTACCCAAAAATTCATATTTTCATACAAGTGGTTTATCCAAAACTTAATGTGAAACATATGCACAGGTAAACAATCCATGATAATCATCAAACATCTTAATGGACGTCTTCTGGTTCGCCGTATCATCATCATCAGTGGAGGGGGCAAGCAGCAATAGCGAGCTCGTTGGTAGCAGAAAGCGTAGGAGGAGTAGAGCGGCCGGTAAAATGGTACTACAGAGGGCAGAGGAAGGCAGTGCCACTGGGACTGTGGGTGCCCGACATTGCAGTAGATGTGTACGTAGTGACCAATGCGGTGGCGTGCGGGCAAGTGGAAGTGCAAGACTCCTCCTCCCTCTAGTACGGCTTTGTTCTCCGCAATGACCTTAACAAAAAATTTGTGGGATTCTGCTCCAATGTTCAGGAAAAGTGTGTTCTTCACGTTGCTCCTTCTTTGCCAATAGGTGCTCTCTTTTTTCCCCTCACGTTTTGGTTTGGCCTTGTAGTACTGCAAAACAACCAACTTGACCACCTTCTTCTTGTGCTTAATCTTCTTGGTACTCCAGAATATTGTAATCTTCCAAGGTTCTCCCATCCTCTAGCTGCTTCCTAGCAAAGATTAGCCTTTTTGGATCAGGAGGAATACCCTCCTTATCCTGAATCTTCAACTTCACATTGTCGATTGTATCAGAGGATTCTACCTATGGGGTTATTGTTTTCCTAGTCAATGTTTTCATGAATATCTACATCTTGAACATGTCACCCTACTCCAGACACCTTCTACGGCAGCTCCATTGCTTGATTCTTGAGCTCGACACAAGATTTTTGTAGCCTTCTAAATAGAAAATAGTGGTTGTGAGATATTTTCACACATGACACACATATTCGATGAGATGTGATTCCATTGACGGAAACCACAAACCAGCAGACTACAATCCACGAGTTATTTACAGGCGTGAGATAGGTTTCAAGCCGAAACCTCACACCATATATAGAAGTAAAGGAAGTGTAGTTTAAAATATATACAATCAAATTGTATACCATATGAATAGGTAATTTAATGCATAGTAACAAAAATTGTGGAAAACTTGCTTAATTCATATTAACTTAGTCTTGATCTTCTTATGATCTTGTGTTTCTTACTTTATGTTCTGATTAATTTTTTTTCTAAAATGTAGCAAATAATAAATTATATCTCACTTATTCATACCTCAAATAAAATGAATTTATCTAATTTAGACTTTGAAAATGGGCAAGGATGTCTAGTTCAAATATATCAACAATGACATAATTTGGCATTTAGATAGCATGCATGCACACTCTCAATTCTTCTGATATTTTCTTCAAAATACAGATGGCAATCATAGACAATATATCTGGTTGCTAGATGCCAAATGTAAGCAGATTTGACTTGCAATTAAGTAACAATTTATGGGCAATGATAAACACATGATTCTAAAGCATTAATACATGCCTGAATATTTAGTGAGCGAAACTCAGAGTTTGAGAGTAATATTTTACAATAAATTGCATTTTTAACAAATAGAACTTACAATCCAAGTCACAAAATCATTGTGATTATCATATAAATGAAAACTTGAAAGTTATCTCGCGTACACATAATCTATTACAAAGAAATGGGTTGAATAACAAAGTAGTTTCAAATTATCCTAGCCCTACTTTAGGAATGTCATAATGTTCACTAAGATTGGCTAAATATTGGTTGAATTCTTCAATTCGATCTCTGTGCAATTTGTTTGCCAGCCTTGCCAACCTTCTAACATCTAGTTTTTCTCTTTGTTCATCATATCATTTTTTAGTTGCTATGTGGTGATCTTCAACAATGACAAATCATGTTCATATTGGTTCTTTTGTTTCTTCTTCTTCTTACTGCCTCCTGCTTTCACATCCAGAGCTTTTCCTTTTAGCTTAAGTTTACCCACTATCACATTTCCATATGAAGACATCCTCTGCCAGTGAGAAAGAAAACAATATGGCCCAAGTTAGGACTTAAGTTGCTTTAACCAAGCCGGTATTTACAAATATTAAATATGAGCAAATATATAAAAATCCAAAATCGACATCCTCAGAAAATTAATTTATCCCTACTATTGATTCTCAAACCGTCTACATAAGCTCCAGGAAGACCTTAGTAGAAATGGTCATAAAGAGCTTCAACAATTAAAGTTTTGTAAAAAATGAAAAAAGTATGGACTCAAACTTTTGACAACCCTTTAAATGCTCGACCAATCAATGCAAATATCAAGCAAAACGATTCCTTTTTCTCTATTATTTGAGCTAAACTTTTGCTCTACTTGATAGCCTTTGGAGCCTTTATTCTTGAACAAAAGCGGTAGAAAAAAAATAGCCTTTTCTTCTAAAGGACTAAATCCTCTGAAATTTCTACACTTGCTGAAATTTCTCAATTTTCTACCTAGAAAATCTCATTCTGGTTCAAAAAACTCTCTCTTTCCCAACGGTGACACAAAATCTGCAAAATCCTTTTTTCCTTGTTGAAAGCAAGACAAAATCTTCAAAATCCTTCGTTTTCTTCCCCCAAATCAGCACAAAAGTTTCAAATTCCTCAATTTTCTTACTGAAAGCAATAAAATATCTCCAAGCCTTTTTCTCAAACTCCAAATATTTTCAAATGTTGAAATTACTACATATTTTTGCTGAATAATCTTGTTCCTACTCATAAACCTCAACTTCCCAAAAAATAACAAAAAAAGGACCAAAAGCCTTCTTTTGGGGGGCTAAAAGAAGGAAAATGCTTCGTTCTATACCAAAACAAGCAAAATCCTTCGCTTCTTGACCAAAATATGCACAATCCTTGATTTTTTTGCCGCAACAATCAAAATCCTTCATTTTCTATTTTCCCACAGTTTAAATCCTTCTTTTCTTTCCATCAAAATAAGCCAAAGCCTTTTCCTTCTCCCTTAAAGAGACATAAAATTTCTAAATTTTCTTCTCAAACCCTATATCTTTCAAAAAATCTTCGCATCCCCGCAAATTTCTTCAGAAATTTTCTCCAGATCTAATTTTCTTCCAAGAAAAGAAAATCTAACGTCAAGCAGATAATTTATTTTCAAGGATTGGCAAGGCTCTGTTTCATCCTAGGATGGTTTCTCATATGCCAAAGTTGGCTTCAAGCATGTTTGTAATCTTAAAAAGAAAACAAAGTTTACCTGTGAAATTACCATGAATAATAGTAGGTGTGCAGACAACAAATCTACTTCCATGTTTGCCATCATTGAATTGATAAGGGATGGCTTAATTATAGCTATTGCATAGCTACTAAATTTGGGACTGTGTGTAAACAGGATGTCATAGCTCAAGGCATATCTATTTCTTTCATATGTATCAACATCCTCTTGTCAGCCAATAATACTTGTAAATAATGATGAATTATTAAAGATTAGAAATGAAGCACAAGTGGGAGGTGGCTGAAATGCTGCTGTTGGAAGTAAAACTGAAGACAGCGGGAGAAAGAGAAAGAGAGAACTCAATGGTTAAGTGGTTCAGTTGCTTCTAGAAGTTTTATTTTACTTGTAAAAAAAATTGATGTGGTGAAGTCATATATCTACATACGCCCATTACTTCAAATTTACAATTTTTTCACTAATATAAGCAACATTATAAAATGAAATTGTAGCTCAATTGCATAATACCTTACAAGTAAATTATATGCATCAACCTTGTATCAGTATTGGAATTCACATTGTGTGGAAGGAATTGAAACTCCTTAATTGATTGATGCTTTACAAAAATTTTGCATGCCTTCACTGCCAACCATGGTATTCCTACTCTGTTCAGCCTAGCCGATAGGACTCTCCTATATGCATCGAACAGTCATTTACAGAAGATCCTGAATGTATGAAGTCTAGGTTTGGTATACACACTGCTGCTAATTTTCTATATGTTGGTTTCTATGAGGCTAAATAAAACGTTGCAAGCACGTTTACTATCATCTTAATAGAGTGCAACAACAACTTTAGAAGCTTAGGGATATTGAGGTTGAATTGGCTATGGCGACACCCTATGGAGTACGTCATGACAAATGGAGATCTAGTTGATATTCGATATGACGCGGGTGATCCTTCTCAATAGGCAGAACAAGATGAACGGACACACAAAGTGAGCGATCAAACAATATTTCATAGGTGCCTCTTGTGACTCCCTGCATGGCTGCCACAAATACAGAATCAAGGGCATCCACAACAAACAAAAAAAATTAAAATGAAATAAAACACCAAAAAAATGAACCGGCCATATACAAAACCCCTCAAAAAAACTCATTCAAACCAGGGCAAGAGATTGACCTCAAGATTATGATTTCAATGATGCCGATGAAAAAAAATGGGCAGAGTTAGCAGGAAAAATATTACAAAGTGCCTGAAATTGCAAGAACTTCCTAGCTGGGTTTGTGATTTCTTCGAGCTACAGTTTCTTTGCTTGAACCGTTGTTGTAGCTTGAGGAACCTCCCTTGTCTAGAAGCACTGCCATTGTTGTGGGTTCTTGAAATTGTAGATTGTGAGGCGTTGATGGAATTTCCTTCAAAATTTGGAAGAGATGGTGCATTTCCTGCATTGCAGTCGTTGATGCTGAGGGGTTTGAAGATAAGGTTCATTCAAATTCATAGAGGGGAAATGCCCAAGCTCAGGTGTATGGCGGTGATAAAAGTCGGTGGGATTGAACATATCTTGAACACATTCAAAGCCAAGATATGTGAAATTTGTAGGCCTGCATGCATTAAAAGCAAGATATTTTATGTCATTAATTGGAAGAGTGGAGGCGAGTTAAAAAACTGTTGCAAGTTGTCATGCTTTTCATTTATATATGCTTTTCATTTTTATGAGTAGATTGAAGTAGCGGCTATAGGCAGAAGGTGAGATTTGATTTCATCGGTGGAACAAGTAACCGACAAACTGCTGACAGTTTCACAGTAACTGAGAGTTGTTTTGGGGCATGAGACATGTTTCAGGTTAAAGCTCACACCATATATAGCCTATCGACTAACAAGTTGATAATATACTTCACTCAATATGCTAAAATACTCTCACAAATACTCAAAGCTCTCTCAAAATACAGCAGAATAATGTAGATATATTGCACAAGAAAGCTTGTGGAATGTGTCCCAAATGAGAGTTCAACTCCACTATTTATATAGCAAAAAAGAGCCTCATCCTACATAATAGGTACAAGTATTGACAGCAATCTCCATGCATAACAACTAACTCAACTTAGCTAAAAGGTGACACACAAATAAGAGCATGCTCAGCTAAATAAAGCTACAGGTCAACCTCACTAGTTGAAAGTAGCATAAAACCATTTCAAATCAGCACATGATAGAAAAGGTGATATTTGAATTGTCTTCATAATGAATATATACACCAAATAGGATTCATAAGGTGGCGCCAAAGAAAATAGAAACCTCCTATAGTTGGCGCGGTTTAATACTTGTTTGAATAAGTCAATATCAAAAGTGCAACACTTAGCATCATGTCGACTTAGTCTTTGATGAGTCGATTCATCTCATAAATCAATTTGACTAGTTCATCAACCTGCTAAAACATATCCTTACATGCTTTTATTTGTTGTTGATATTTACTATATGATAAGGTGTTTCTATTGCAGTTTACTAAGTCAAAGATATACCAACTCAAATCATCGACTAAGTCTTACTCTCCAAAACTTCCTTAAAATGTTGCACATACCTTAGCTTGTAATTTTCCCACCCTTAATGCCAAAATATGTACTATATTTGACCTATAACATGCTTTGTACGCAGGGCTCAAATTCACGGTTTGAATGCTATATTCTTAGCACTTACAACTACTCTTCTCTTGTGCGCAGTAGACCAACTCTTAAGTATTCACACATATTTATCAAAGAACCATTATATGCATTCTCGAATACTCAATGTTGTTCTTTACACTCAGTGCTATAATCTCCATATTGTGTGCTATATTGGATTAAGCTTTCAAGCTTTATGCACTCTGATATAAACACCTTGCATTGTCTTCAAATCGACTACGAATTCATATATTAAGTCAATCAATATATATATATATATATATATATATATTGGCCTATGTTTATATTTATAAATCGTCCCTCAAGCATCTCATATATATTTATAAATGTACATAAACATATATACATGTATCACATATATGTATATAAGTATATGTATATTTATACTAATACATATCTACACGTCATATAAGTATATATACATTTGATACATAGATGAATACAAACAAGTAAATAGTCACATAATATATATATATACACATACACGCACCCTCTAAAAAGCATTAATGCTCATGTGTGTATATGTGTATATATATATATACATATCGTTCAAGCAATAAAGTAATAATCCATTCGATAATCGAATGATTAAGTCCAAGCGATATATATATATATATATATATATATATATATATATATATATATATATATCATTACTTCATATATACGTAAGATAATAATATTGTACATAATATCTACTGTATATATATCTTATACATATGTATACATGTATTTATGAATATATATATATATATATATATATATATATATATATATATATTTGATTGTACAATTAAGCACATACATATTTACTATATTATCAATAGGAGATATACATGTGATGAATATATACAATACATCCATTCCACATGTGCTTACCTTATTGATACAAGCGTAGCAATATAGGGAAGAACTCACAAGCTCAAATAGATAAACATCACCTAAGCATGCATTCAACAGTAATCAAGACCCTTACTAATGCAGACATATTATGCTAAGGATGACTCACCAATTCCCAACTCAATGACTAGACTCAATCAATCTATTGTGAGTGTGTATAAGCTCCGATAGGTTACATTACTAGTTACCCATCCAAGATCTTCTCCTGAGTGATACCTCCCCCCCGCCTGGAGGAATGAACATATACTTGCATCCACTAACATATGCCCAAGGTAATCAGTTATTCAACAAAATATGCATTACACATAATACATCTCATAGTTAGAATATTAATTCAATAATCATCCATTTCACATATATGCATTTCTTCATATATCATTTAAATGAGATAATATTTATTGATAATTCTTTTGATAACAAAGTGCAAGCACAATTTATTCATCTTCAAAATTCACATTACATTCTCATTTTACCCTTCATAGTAATAGTAAATAATAATTACACAATTGGGGTGTAACAATTCCACAAAGGTATAATTAACAATTAAAAAGGATTAAGGCAGTGCTTGGGGAAGCATATAATTAACAATTAAAAAAGGAAGTCAGCACTTGGGTTTGAAGGGATGTGTTTGTTACAAATGTAAGGATGTTAGTGAAAGGAGGTGACTCCCCCAATAAGATATAAAAGGAGAACACTTCATTTGTGAAAGGCATCATGAATGAAAAGAATGTGATTAAAAAAACAAAAAGAAAAATAAGAAAGTAGAATATGAGATATCTATTTAAATAGATATTGTTTGCAGCAAGAATATTATTGGGAAGTAAGTTGTAGAATATAAATAAAGGAATAACTATATATATGTAGGTATATGTATGTATGTATTATAATTTCCAATCAATCAGTCAATCAATTAGATCAATCAAGTTAGTAGATTGGAAAAAGGAAAATAAGGATTGAAACCTTATTGGAAATAATTGTAAGTCTTTAATATATATATATATATATATATATATATATATATATATATATATATACAATAATGGTGTTTGCAGCAACTATTAATCCTCATAAATAATTATGATTCTTCCTTTATTATTGTAGAGAGGGAGTATTCGCTGCTCCCAAGTCTCTAAGATGCCAAAAAGTCTCAGGGGAGAGAATTGCCCTAAACTACCTCAGACTACCTAATAAGTTGAACAAAATGAAAGAGATTGCAAAATGTATAAAAAGAAGAGTTCCAAGAATGATTACAAACATACAACTTCAAGGACCAAAAGAGTAGATCACTAAATTTTTTGAAATAGAGGGAGGAGCTCTTAGCTAAAGGATGACAACACACGAGCTAGACTTCAACGTGGTGTGTTGTAGTCCTAGGGATGCACTGGCGTCTTGTACAAACAGAGAAATGAACCCTCAGATAGAACTCAACAAGTTTGCTAACTACCCAAACCCGAGGTCTATTTTACTTATTAATTTAACAGAAAGAGAGAATGCAAATAAATGACAAGGCAAGACACCGACTTATGATGGGTCCTACGTTTTGAAGCCTCCCGCAAAGCTCCACACAAGCAACTTGCACACAAGGTGAATGGGGAAAAATGTTGGGGCAGTTTTGGGGCTTGTTGCAGTCAAACCTTCGTTTTGGTGTTCCCACCTCCACATACCACTAGATGGATAGAACGAAATAGATACCAAGTAAAATAGACACAAGAGTGATAAAAGAGAACCCCGCTACAAAGGAGAACTCGTATCACGAAATAGACACCAAAGTGATAAAAGAAAACCCAGCTACTGAGAACCTATATCACAAAATAGAGGCACACTATGTATTATGTTATCAAATTGACAAGAAGCAAGAGAGTGTTACCAATAGTTTGTGGCTCCCTCTTGGCTTGATAGACATAATATTAAGCACTTGCAAAAGAGCTTAGGCTATTGGAGAGACTTCAATCTGACAAAGCTCCATCGTAGAGACACGATGTAGAAGAAAAGAGCGAGAGAGAGAGAGAGAGAGAGTGAGAAGTATTGCAAATGAGAATAAAAGAATGAGTTTTGTTTAGCTACATGGGCGGGAAGAGCCATTACTCTTAGAATCATGCCACGATGACATGTGTTATGGGCCAAGACTTCCAAGATTCCTCGTTTGAACTCATGAAAGTACGTGGACGCTAGAGCATCACATGAATGTCTGCATCGCACAGGTGTCCAACTCATCATTTCATGAGAAGTGAGATGGTGGACTACAGTCACTTCATCATTGGTCCTTATGGAGTTGAAATCATGAAATTTTGACTAAAGGTTCTTGTCATAAATGCGGCTAGGCACCATAAATGCAAGGGTCAAATGCACAAATGTGAAATTGCCATGGGGTACAATTTTATGACATTACAATTATAAATATAGATAATAGATTCATATAATAATATTTTTTGAATTTAGAGAAATGGTTGTAAAATAGGAAGGTCGATCAACCTTCCGCGTTCACAAGATGGGATGTATCAGCTTTCCCTTCATCAAGTACACCACCCCTGAGATGTAGTGCCCATGGGGCCAGGAGGTGTATGGTGCTCTCGGGCTTGTTGAGGGAAGCATTCTTCATGGATCTTATCAAGCACACCACCCCGAGATACAATGCTTGTGGGTTGGGAGGCGAATGAGTGCTCTTGGGCTTGATCAAGGAGGATGGAGTGCCTCCAAGGTGGACTGAGGGATGGAAGGGTGGCCCACCTTCCATGCTCACAATACAAAGGCGACCAACCTTGAGACTGCGATTTGCAAACATTCAACGAATTCCTAATAAGATTATTATGGAAATCCATATTGGAATGGCTATTGCATTAATTAGAATTTGGATGTGACTAATGTGCATGAATATCATGATGTGTACTAATGACTAAAAATATATATATTATTATGGCTCATGAGCTAATGTCAATTTCTAGTTATTAGTATTGTGTGCAGGTCCTAAACCAAGATTTATATAAGGGGCATTTCAATCGTGGATGTTGGTGTAATTAACTATTTAATTACATCTTCATAAGTTTACTTAGGAAATCTTTAATTCCTAAGTTATAGGATCTTATCCTTATCTTATCGAGCTATCGTGTTGCTCAAGATAAGATTTGGTTGTTGCATGCTTGCCTTTTATAAGCAAGCCTCATCTTGTACATTTGTATCAATTGTACAAGTCTAGATAATCACAGTTTTATATTAAATTCTTTGTAAATCTATGATTTTCAAGTATTGTCGGCCTGATACATTGGTCGATATCTCATTAAATTCTTATAAGGTTGATGTTTGTTTTTAATAAAACCCTAATATATGCCGACATTGTTTGTCATGGCCGATGGGTTATTGTATTTGGCAAACAGTGAATAGTAGGTGTTGTTTATTTTTTGCTTTATTTGGCGGTGAGGTCATATGGCCGACCTTAGTTAAGCCTCTGGTGCCGAAAAATTGCTCCATTTTAGCCTTGTAATTGCCCCATAGTGCCTTTTATAGGCATTTTTTTCATTTTATCATAACTTTGGTTAACAGAGGCAAAATTTTTCAAACGAAATATCGTCAGAAAGGTGGAGATCTGAATTTTTCAGTGGTGCAGATATTTTGCAGAGATTTTGTAGTTTTGTGCCTCTTTTTCCAGGTTGAAGTCCGATCATTGTTTTTTGCTTCCGAGCTCATATCTTTGTGCTCCGATCTCTGATTTTCTCCAAATTTGCGGCATTTAGAAGGTATTCGAGAGCACTTCAGATCTAATCATGCATTTTTTGCAGATTTGTTTCTAGATTTTCATATTTTCAGTTTGTAACTGATTTGATAGTTTGGGATTTCTTGTTGTAAATTTGCAAAAAAAAAGTGCAAATCTTGTTGGGACAAAGGGGTTGATTTCTTGTATTGTGAGGGAAATTTGTTGTTATCCTCTTGTAATATCTCTTTGTATCATGGATTTTCCAAAAATTGTACTTCTAACTCCATATAACTATCATGAGTGGAAATCTCAAATGGAGTTGTTATTGTTAAAATCAAAGTTGCAACGAATCACATTTGGTCAAGATCCAGAACCACAGGGAGCAAAAGAGAAAAGAAAATGGCTTGATAGAAGAGATGAAGCTCTTGGTACTTTAAAGTTGTCCATTTCTCCAGATCTTAGATATCATGTTGCATCTTGTACTCATCCTAATGAAGCTTGGAATACTTTAGAGAATCTCTTTGGTAAGCCAGATAAGATGAGGAAATTTAAGTTGGAGAATGAACTCATGGGTCTTAATCCTTCAGATTTTGACAATGTCCAAGACTTTTTCTCTAAGCTCAATTCTCTTAGATTACAATTATCTAATTGTGGGGTAACTAAAGAGGATGAACAAATGATACTTTCTATTCTTGCTAAGCTTGGTTCTTCATACTCTGTGTTTGTCTCTACTTTCTATGCTACAATGGATGCTATTGGCGATACATATAAAATGCCTTCTCTTGATGAATTTGCTGCACAACTCACAAGGGAACAAGCAAAGTTGATGCACATGGGTACATTGAAGTCTTCAACATCTCAAGCTCTTATTGCAAATGATACAAAGGCTTCAAGTGGCAAAGGAAAGAAGCACAAAAAGGAAACCAAGTCAAATGAGCAAGGTAAAGATTCTCATTCACATGGCACTCCTGAGTCCTCATCCTCTTCAAAAGAGGAATCATCAAAAAAGAAGAAGTTCAAATGTGCACATTGCAAAAGGTTAGGACATGATGAGCATAGATGTTATAATAAGAAGATTGATGAACTCACCCACCTTCTTCAAAAGAATAACATTCAGCTGCCCTCATCAGTGTCTTCTACTTCTTCTTCACCATCACATTCAGCAGCTCCATCATCATCACAGTCAGAGAACACAACATCCACTTCTGGGCTACATATGAAAGGGCATGCACTCTTGGCCTCTACAAGTCCTAATTCTCAAGGATGGCTTCTTGATTCAGGGGCATCTCATCATATGGCATCTTCACAGGAAATGTTCTCTTCTTTTGAGCCTTGTAATTCACCTCACATTCTGATGGGTAACAATACATTCATGAAGGTAAGTGGGAAGGGTTCTATTGGTATTGGGGAAGGCACTTTCAATGATGTTCTTTGTGTTCCTTCTTTGACCACAAATCTTCTTTCTATTTATCAAATTACTCATGGGGGTCAAGGTAAAACAGTTGAGTTCACTCCTGATAGGGTGTATATAAGGGACTTGGAGACTAGGGATATTGTTGCAATCGGGATGGTTGATCATTCATCTCGAGTATATTCTTTTTTGCATTTTGCTTCAGAACCTGATAATGTTCCTTTGACTGCATCACACACTCCATTGAGTGTGACCCATATTAGTGAGGAAAAGTTTGGTCATCTACACCTTGGTATTTTAGAGACCAGTGCTAAGCTTCCTACACCTCCACCTCCTGCTTCTTCAGCCATTGTTGCTTCTGTTCAGCAGGATAATCATAGTTTTTCAGATCTTGCTTTGTGGGATGATTATTTGACAGGGATTTCTACCTTGTTCCTAGAGTCTCATATTACAGATTTGGAGGACACACTTGAGGGGATTTCTCTCCTCTTTGATGATAGTTTTAGCACAACTGTTTCACCATCTTCTTTGTCTTTGGAGATTGATATTCACGAGTCTCCTCCATCACTTGATTTGTCATGTTTCTTGGTTGAGTTTGACCATGATTATGTTGTGGCTCATTCAAGCTTGGAGGCTCCTACTCAATTTTCAAAGGCATACATGTTGAGTGTTCATTCTTCCTCTTTTCAGTTGGATATGGAGTGGCTTCTTCATCAGCTTATGGATTTGTTTCTTCCTAAGGGGAGATGTGTTGCTTGTAGACATTGGGTCATCTTTTGTTTTCAGGCATTCTTCATTGGCTTTGGAGCTTCTTCAGCATGCAGGGGATATCTTATCTCATTACTTCCCTCTTATGGGGGGGTAATTTATTGTATATTCATGATGGATGTAGTCCTTGGGGGGTATCATTGAGTCCTCCATACATCATGTTTACATTCATCATGCCTTTTTTCTTGTTTTCTCTCTTTTGGAGAGGGGTTTTTTCCCACTGGGTTTTCCCCTTTTCTCTGCTTTATGAGAGATTGCATTTCATTTGCATCTGTAAATGGGTACCTAACATGGCCTAGTTGCCGGGACCCATAGTAGTTTGCATTATAATCTTCTCCCTAAGTTGCACTTATGGGGGGGTGTTGGTGTAATTAACTATTTAATTACATCTTCATAAGTTTACTTAGGAAATCTTTAATTCCTAAGTTATAGGATCTTATCCTTATCTTATCGAGCTATCTTGTTGCTCAAGATAAGATTTGGTTGTTGCATGCTTGCCTTTTATAAGCAAGCCTCATCTTGTACATTTGTATCAATTCAATCGTTAATCAATCTTGCATATTGATAGCAAGCATTCTCGCCATTATTTCTCTCTTGTGGAAGTATATTGGTCTAGCAACAGATTTCTGGAAATCTAACAGTGGACAATCTAAAATGCTTTAAATTTCTTATTTTGGATTCTAATTGTGCTTTTAGGGAAAAATCTAGGAATATCTCAAATAGGGGACATTATAGAATTTCAAGTGTATGTTCCTTGAGGGAGACCTTGTGAGGAGAACTATGTGTGACTTTGATCTCGTTATGAAGCAAGTACGGAGATAGTCCTTGGGCGAAGGATGCCCATATGACATCAAGTCCATAGGGGGAGGGTTTGGGGCGGATAACTCCAAGGTTTGGGGTTGCTCCAAACTTGTTTTACCTTTCCTCTTTAGTAGGCTTTAGGTTGAGGCTGAAATTGGTATTAGATAGTTATGAATGAATTAAGGGAACTTGATAACTTGTATTTAATACATAGCATGCTTCTAAAAAGTAAGTTGAACGAAGTGAATGGATTTGAATACTTTATAGTCAATATTTGTTTATGTGTACATGTTGAGTAGAGGTCATCTCATGTTGATTCAATGTGATTCTTATGTGCTTGTGAAATTCAATTCCAGAACTATAGGACTTAAGTATATGCTCTTGAATCAATTGCTTGTGATATACTTGTCTAGGTCCACTTGACCAATACTATGAACCCTATTATGTATGCTCCCCACAAGTGTGAACCCCCAAGGTATTTGAGCAATAATAGATAGTCATTGGAATGTTCCAATGATCGATGCATGCACTACTACAAGGGATTAGTTGGCATTCACCTAGTTCACAAAGGTGAAGATTGTCAAAGGCCACCCTAGTTATGATACGAGAACAGTTGCTCAAGTAGTTACCCTACCATGCGAGTAATGGCAATCAAAGCTAACCATTGTATCAAGAGGTTTAGCAAAAAATCACCTATAGCACAGGGGTGATCAATGCCAAGTGATACCTGGTTTCTGAAGAAGATAGTTGACAATATCACTAAGGTTACAAAGTGGTATATGTTGGAAGCTACTTCTTCCAAGGTGAATAGACTTATCGTCAATGGCCTATGGGTGATTCAAGTTGGAATCCACTGAGTTGGATAGGTTCACTATTTGTGGAAATCTCACTTGTGCCTATATGACCGTTGGGATGGAGGATAGACCCCTAATGTAGCATGGGATACACCAAGTCCTCTTCCTAGTTGTCAAATGGTATACTTGACCCCATTAGGTTGAGGACAAAATTCCATTGTAGTATGGGATACATTGAATCCTCTTAACAGTTGTTCAATGGTGTAGATAACTAGGAAAAAGGATGGGACCCATGTTGTAGTGCGCAATACATCGACATTCCTTTTCTATCTGAGATGCACTAAAAGAGTAGGTGTTAGTCACTCACTGAATATATGTTAGTCACTCATTGTGTACTTGTGTATATGGCCTTGGGTATTGTGTTCATTATTTTACCAATGCCCTTGACAATGATGACATCAAGTAGCATGGGCTACTTTATTTTCATCATAGATGGCAATGGATTGGAAAAAGGATGGGACCCATCATGTAGCATGGGATGCACTAACATTCATTTTACAAGTGAGATTTTCTAGTGGGCTTATGTGTCTATGAATCGGGTACTAGGATGATGCATGTTAGAGATTGCATCTATTTCCACTTTACCAGTTGTTCTTTATGTGAACATGTGATGTACCATGTGGATCGTTCACGCTAGATATATGTGATATATGCTTGAGCTAGTCACCATTGTACTTGTAATGTGTATGAGCTATCACCTTGTACATATGTTATGTATGCTCAAGATAGTCATTGTTTGTGATCTTGGGACTATGAAATGATATGACCTCTATGTAAATTTTTGTGTTTGTACACTAATGTTTGATATGGAAACAATACTTGATGGCAAATTGTTATCATTCTATTATAATTGGCTAAGTTGATAGCTCACGCTTACTTAATAGTCAAGAGTTAAAGGTGAAATTAGAGATCTTATACAAGAGGAGAGAATGAACTACGAAGCCTCTAATTTCCCAAAGGGGATACATAGGCAAGCTCATCATGAATGAGCCCTTGAGGTTTAGGTCTATGGATGACCCTAACATCAGAAGCTTACCACTTTCTAATGTAAGCTTTTGAGTATTGACATGGAGTTGTCACCACAATGGTGGTTGATTAAGTTGGTTGTTAAAAACAAAGTAGTGATTGAGGTGCAGATTTTGCAACTAACTAATAAATATTAAATAACTAATTAACCAAATTAAGTGGATTTCCCCACTTGATCATGATATAATTAATTAAATTAGAGGTGGAGACATTGCTAATGGGGTGAAGGGAGCTAGATTGAACTCGTGTTTGCACAAGAGTTGTGAGAGCCTAGCTTTTAGGATATATTTCTCTATAGCTATGGTGTCGGAGCTTCCTTTCATCAAATGGTAGGTATCTTGACTTTCCTTGATCAATAGGTGTTTGGGGGAACACTAGTTTTCCAGCAATGATTTTAGTTTAGGTGTGTTGCTAGTATTTTTTTGTGTGAATGGCAATATGGCGATCATCCTCCAAGGGGTGGATCCCAAAGTTCTTTGAAAAGGATCATTACAAATATCACTAAATCTTAAAGGAAAAAAAAGGAAAATGACTACTATTAAAAAACATGGTTTTGTTAACAAGGAAGTACAAATTCTAAATGTTAAGTTTGGATTTGAAAACATTATTCAAGATTATAACATTTGATCTCTTAAAGCGTAGATTAATATGTTGGGTTTTGCCATTTCCGAAGGGCACAAATCATAAACAAAAGATAATTGTCTTCTATTAATTTCTCAACAGCCAAAAATATGCTATTATGGGAGGAGAATCTTCTTGGTATTTTTTCACTTGATAAAAGAAAAAGAAATTAACTTTGACAAAGGCCTCTAATTCATGGGTAGAAGCAATCTTTGTATGGAGTATTAGGATGACATTTTTTATTAAAGAAGCAGATACCCAACTTCATTTCTATTTGGGTCAAGCTACTATTTTTCCTATGCAATTTTGGAGGGAATAATCTTTCAAAGCAATAGGAAACTCTATTTGAAATTTTGACAAACTTCTTTTGCCCCAATTTGTGTGAAAATTGATGTCTTTGGGGGCTTGCCAGAATGTATTGGCATAAGTTGTAGGATCAAAAATGGAAATAAAAACTTGACTATGGACATATCTCTTTTAAGTGCAACCATTGTCATGAATATAAATATTTTGTACATAATTGCTGAGCCAAAGTTCAAATAGGTGTAAAGGAAATCCCTAAGGTTGTTGACTGTTGCTATGGAAAAGGATAGTGTTTTACAAATAACAAAATCATATACACTCCCAATCGTATACAATTTTCCCTTCAAAGATTTACAGCTCGTTTGTTTTCCCTTTTTCTCTTGCAAAATGATCTGTGCAGCCTCCTTAACAATCCAACTACTTATCCAAGGCATTTCTGTGGTGAGAAAACTCTGTATTCCATTCTAAGCATGAAATTCCATATACAACTTCCATCTAACTACTCAACCTGGTAACAACTTCCATCTAACAATAAAGTATGGTACATGATCCCGGCCATAGAGACAAATTCTGCTGTAAATATACGTACAGAGAGGTGCCAAATGCACATATAAATAAGATTATTAGGACTATTTGTCAAGAAGGCCTGGCTATCTTTCTGCAAGCTTCAACAAATATTCCAATAGGCCAAGAAAGAGGGAGCTCTCAATAGATGAAAGGATCAGATGTGCTTTCCCAGCCATACAGAGTCTACCACTAAAGCTGTGTAGCTCATTCAATTAGCCTTTCTTTGTTGTCAAGTGGTCTATGCAGCCTTTTGTTTTTGAAAACACCTTTGCTAAGCCCTTGCTGTGACAAACCTGCTCTAATACCAGGTGAAGGGGAGAGGCAGAGGAGAAAAACAGAGCACAAATGAAATAGAAAATGAAAACAAAGATAAGCTGCAACAGTATTTCTATTTCAAATATTTCAAACATTTGCAAACTTCATTCCTTATACAAAGCAAAATACAGAGCTTCTGCTCTTTTACAGTCAGAAAATAAGAATGAAAATCATTCTCTGTGTTTTCTTCTTTAAAACCCCTGCTACAGCAGAACAAAAACCTTTTCCATACAAAATATCATATTTGAAGAGCTGTTGCTACAGCTTATCGGCTCTTTGTTCTGTTTTCTCTACCTACAACTGTTCTCAAAAAAACTCCTTAAGACATACGAATATGCACAGCAAAAGAAAACACACCAAAAGCATTTAATAACAATTAATGTGAAGTCTTTTCCAGCATAGAGAAAATCTGAAGACAGAGATTATGTGTGCACAGTACAGTGGCGTGTGAAAGAAGTAGAAGACTTTTTTTAATCTCTGCTGAGAGAAGAATACGGTGGAGTGTGGAAATGTTATTGAGAAGTTAATGCGGGTGGGTAGCAGTTGGGAGTAATTCCAACACCTTTTAAATAACTCAACCTTTACTCAATTTTTTTTAATCACGGTGAATTACAATCCAGATGTATAGCGAGCTTGGTATTTTTTAAGAGAGACTTCTAGAAAACAATGAATTTGTAATGAATTGACATTTCAGACCAAAACATTGTGGATAATCATCATGCTGAATGATTAAACTTTAAAAAAGGACTCCTTATATGGATAACCCAGTTTAAACAAGACATAAAGATCAAAGTCAATCTTAATAGTCATTAACTAATGCTTAATGGCACTATTAAATGAATGTCAATAGAGCATCAAATATTGATAATGCCAATTAACAAATGACCTTTTAGAAATTATAGGCTTCATTGAGTCCCTTAATTCCAATCCTTAATTGCTATTGATATTTTTTAGATGTTTACCTAGCTCCATCACCTCACTTAGCTTTCTCTTTGACACTCCTCATCTCTCACCAGAATTCTTGATTTTGCCAAGTATATATCATTAGATGTAACCTGTAACTGCTTGAGTAGGACATAATTCCTACAGCAACATGATAGATATTTGAACTATGATCCTTAAGCTATTGTACCTGAAAGTCAAATTCCAGCCTGCCTTCCTATTTAATCCCCTTGTAGTGTCCTTCCTATTCAATTTTAGCAATCCAGCATACACAAGCCTCTCACACTCCAACCTCAATCAAATGAAAATTATTGACATCCAAATCTCAACCAAATAATTGTAAATAAGCATCTTAGTCAGGGGCCTTGACTTGCTCGCATAAGATCTACCCAAGTGATAAATATATCAACTTGAAAAATAAAACAAGTACACATGGCAGTGCACTAAAAAGAGATTGTATGTTTGAGCTCCACAATGAGTCATTTGAGATACTCGGCAAACAATTGTCCATTAGGCAAGTTCGAGGAAGGTGTGTGTAAAGTTGTATGGTAGTCTTGGGAAAAAACCGACAGCGTTTAACAAAGATATCAGCTTTTTTGAAAATGTGGATTGAAGGTGAACTTTAGGAACATGTTATGTTTTACAGCGACATTATCTCGGATTTGACCAAGAAAAGCTCGGAGAAAATTTGACAAATTAAAATGCACTAAAAAATGCATAAAATTGGGGAAACATTGTTTTTATTTTATCAAGCTATAAATAAAGGAAAAAAAATTGAATTTCCCTCCGATGCAGCCCTAAAAACTATTTTTTACTTTTTCAAATCAAAGCAAGGTTTGGAGATTGCAAACCTTTTGGGGTCAAGGGATAGCACCCCTAGCATGTTCCTTGTCCCAATACAGGATGGGGTCAAGGGGTAAAGCCCATTCCATCAAGCTTGTATTAAGGCCTTCAAAGCCCTAGAGATTTCATATTGCATGTCGTTTTTCATAATTCTATCACTTTTTAAGTTTTAACGATTTCCAAACCATTCAAAAAGTACTAGCATCAAGGCCATAAAACAATAATTAGGTTCTAATTGAATGAAAATGGAAAAATATATTTTTTTTAAATAAGTGGCCTTGAGTGTGCCCTAACCAATCCAATGTTTGGTTTCTTCAACAAAATCCAAATCTTCTTTGGAAACTAATGAATCTGCAATGTGAAAATGAGGTTGACTGAAAATTCAAAATACAAGTATTCTATAGGCAAATGCTAAGTATCAGCTTTATCCCAAATAAACTGCATTTTTTTTCCAAACATCACACAAATAAATCATGATTTCAAGAAAAACCACAGTTTATTCACGATTAAACCAGCGTTGAGAAAATTCCTTATGATGAAAGAAGAAACCAGCAATCCAATCTAAATCAGATCAACAACATTATTAATGTTACATTTGTTGTACACTTTGCAAACCTTTGTAATAATTATCTCACTACTTGGAAAAGCAATGTAGGTTGCATTTTCAAGATGAATATTGGAACGATAGTTTTCCAATCTGCTAATCTTTTGATTGTAAGGATTGAGATAATGAGTGTATCTCCTTGCTTGTTTTCCATGTTCTCTTTGAAAGCATGCTTTGTCTTTGTCTTTTTCTTTTCTTAGAATGTGGCACTTTACATGCATGTTATGTTAGCATAGTACATGGGTGGCAAGGATGAAATTCAGAAACCTAATAGGCTTTGCATGCTTTTCAGCTTTTGCATTTGCATGGATTGGGCATCTTAAGAACCTCACATAAAAGTGATAGAAATGCTGCAATAAATTCAGAAAGAGAATGCACCCTTGAGGTAGGGAAACACAGTACAATGTTCCTTGTTGTAAGGAAGCCATTACAACCTATCTCAATAATAGATCCAAACATATACAATATTTTTCACGTTCTCGTATAAATCTCTTGCCTACATTATGTAACACTCAACTACCTACCACTACAATTCACCCCACACGTGGGATAAATACTTCTATTCTAATTAATTAGTGAGATGGATACAAAGCATATGTACCCTATTCCTGTTTTCAATACCACTTAATACACCATAATATAATACCATATCCCTAGGTACATTACAAAATACTTGAGCTGCATGAATGCATTTTGGCATCCTTGTTCCTATAAATACAATTGCTTGGGAGATTAAATGCAACATACAAGTATTGTAGCAAGTAGGAAATGTTGCATGTTGTTGTGACATGTTTTCAACACAATCATGACTATGGATGTATGGCTGTGTATAAAGCTCAACTGAGTGCACACAGAAAAAACAAACCTAAAAATATTCCATGAACAATTTTAAAAAAATTAATTCAAATCCACACATTGAATTGAATTACACTAGAGTGATAAAACTCACCGCACCACCCAGCAAGCAAATATGAATGCCTAAATGATCCTGGATTCTGCAGCATGCAAATTGGAACACCTTGATGACCTGATGCTACTATATACAATTGTGTTGTCCCTCTGGAGTTTGTACCATGAATTGCTTCTTGAAGGTTTTCGTATGCAAGAAAATAGGCTGACACCCTTCTATATTTTCATCTCCAAGCACCAAAAGCTATTGTAAGTGTGGGGTCCTGTTGGTGTATGTTTTATCATCCACCGAACACACAAAATAAAATGTCCAAAGACACTCTATCCTCTTTTGAACAAAATCACCGCGTATGCTAAGATTGCAAGATCATATGGCGATTCCAAGGTTTCTTTTGGCAGGTCTTGACGTGTGGATAAGCTCAATGGGCGTTGTGATATGCTGGTAATACACAAAGGGACCTATGCTAGGCTTGTTCAATTCACAAGTTAGGACTTAAACGGATTTAACATTAAATGCTCTTTCTTTTTGGGATTTTCTGTTTGGGATTTCATAAAAAAATGCAAAAGGGATAAGGGTTTAGAAGTCCTAATCTATTCCTAAGAATTCAAGAGACGGTAAAGATTAGGTGAAACTGGTAACCATGCTTTGCTTCGCCTCCCTGGGTCAACTACACAAAGTGGGTGCAATCTTCAAGGGGTGTGATTATAATTTTCATGTCCAAACAATATTTCTCTAGACTGAAGTTAAGCATTCACAATCATAAGATTAGGCTAACTTTAAGCATTGAATGAAAATCATCCATCCAAAGAAAGTATGACAATGTTTCACCATATATCTATACTATCAAATCTTCCATTCACTTAACAAACATTCAAAGCAAATTCTATCTTAATTTTAATCTAATGTTGAAGAAGCTATGTAACCTTGCAAACCACTTGACAATAAAAGGGATTCAAAGCAAATCATGCATAAGAGCTTTTATTATCAGAAGTAGCAAAACGCAACAATATCATACACTTTCTTCACCCATGAAAATGAGAGATCAAAAGTTTATATAATGTTTTCAAGAGAAAATGACAGGCTAAGATTAAAACAAAATTAACGGCCAAGATTAATACACATCAACCCTAATTAGGGTTTCCCAAATAACATCAATAATCAACGAGTAAACAAAGAGTGAAGTGGTGTTTGGAGCTATTTTCAAAGGAGTGTGTTCGACGAACCTGGACATGATCTGGATGACCTCTTCCATCGTGACCTATGGCAGCATGCTTATTCTGAATTCTAGCCCATCCAAGTCCTCAGCATATCTGGCAAAGGCACTCTCCCAATCCACTTCTTGTTTCATGAAGTCATCCCGGATGGATAAGAGGTTCGCCACCCTTGTGAATTCTTGTCTCAAAATCGATCTTGTGGTAGAGAAGATTTCCTTAACCTTGTTCTTTAGCCTTTCTAGCTGCATGTCATTCTCTTGGACAATCTCTTTCTCAAATACATCTACAGCTATGAGGTAAATCTTTCTCTAAATTTCTCTTTTCTATTCCACTCTAAATCCATTAGCCTTTGCTTTCTCCAAGACCTCGCTTCGTACTATCAATGCCCAATACCAGTGGTGGAAGTCATAAGCGGCGCCTGTTGCAATTATCTTTCCCTCGACCAATTCCTATTTTGGGACACCCTTCGACACTTTGAGGCATGGAATGAGCTTCTCCTGAATGTCCGTGAGGTTGTCCCAAACTTCTGCCATGACAACCAGTCTGGAAAGGAACGAGGAAGTCTGCCCATAGACTAGGGTCAATCTCTCCATGAATGAAGCTGCTTCTATGCTTTTACTTGTCATCCATTCCTTGGCTTCCTTGGCCGTGACCATATCTTCTTCCACATTCTTGGTTGCTTCCTATGAGGAGTCTAGAAGAGGAGGAGCTATTGCACCATCCTGGTTCAGCTGTTTGGTCAGGTGCTGAATGTATTCCTTCAAGCACTCAACCTCCTTATATTCTCTCTTCTTCACTACATCCTTCTCCAGTCTCGCCTTGATAGCAAAGACTGCATTATCCAATTCTTCAACTTCTTGGCCATTTGTTGTTGGGCCTAGGTCTATAGTGGTAATGTCGTATTCATGGGGAGCAATTTCATCCTATTTTTTGTTAACTGTTGGCACTACAATCTGTACGAAATGGCTGCCGGCTTCGTCCCTCTAAATCATGGAGAATTTCTTGGTAGGCTTCTTTACAACAACTTGTTCTAACCTAGCCAAGAAATCTGCAATGTCATCTTCCTCTTGAGTCTTGATTGGCACCTATATCTTCAATGTTTCCTTCAACCAATCAGGAATGGTGTGTTGTTCAATGCTGTCCTCCTCCTGAATAATTTCTGCACTTGGAATATCCAAAAATCCTCTAAGAGCGGAAATCATTCCCTCTTAGAAGTCTACATTCTTGGTTGTTTCCTATGAGGATTCTAGAAGAGGAGGAGCTACTACACCATCCTAGTTGAGTAGTTTGCTCAAGTGCTGAATGTATTCCTTCAAGCGCTCAACCTCCCTTTATTCTTTCTTCTTCACTACTTCCTTCTCCAGTCTCGCCTTGATAGACTAGGGTCAATCTCTCCATGAATGAAGCCGCTTCTATGCTTTTACTTGTCATCCATTCCTTGGCTTCCTTGGCCATGACCATATGTTCTTCTACATTCTTGGCTATTTCCTATGAGGAGTCTAAAAGAGGAGGAGCTACTACACCATCCTAGTTGAGCAGTTTAGTTAGGTGCTAAATGTATTCCTTCAAGTGCTCAACCTCCTTATATTCTTTCTTCTTCACTACTTCCTTCTCTAGTTTCGCCTTGATAGTAGAGACTAAGTTATCCAATTCTTCAACTTCTTGGCCTTTTGTTGTTGGGCTATAGTGGTAATGGCGTATTCATGGGGAGCGATTTCATCCTGTGTTTTGTTAACTATTGGCGTTGCAATTTGTACGGAACGGTTGCCAGCTTCATCCCTCTAAATCATGGAGAATTTCTTGGCAAGCTTCTTTACATCAACTTGTTCTAACCTAGCCAAGAAATCTGCAATGTCTTCTTCCTCTTAAGTCTCTACTAGCACCTGTATCTTCAATCTTTCCGTCAACCAGTCAAGAATGGTGGGTTGTTCAATGTTGTCCTCCTCCTAAACATTTTTGCATTTGGAACATCCAAAACTCCTCTAAGAGCAAAAATCATTCCCTCTTCGAATTCATCACTCTGGATGTCCATTTCATTCTCTGAACCTAGTATTTTGGTGCCCATAGGAGATGGGGGCTCATCGTCATCTAGCTGGATTGGCTCATTGTTGCCCTCCTGAATTGGAGAAGGAATCATCATATTGGCCAAGGATTCATCCACAGTAGCCACTAGCTCATCAATATTTTTGGATGTAGCAGAATGAGATGGCTCCACCCTTTGTCTCTTTTGGATAGGCTCTGTGCTTGCAGCTGCTCCTTTCCTCTTCTCAATAATCTCAACCAACTCGACACTATGGGATGTGTATGCATTTGAGGAGTATGATTTCATCTCACTCAACAAGTCATAAGTGAGCATCTTTCTTCTCCATCTCAACTCTTGGACCTGCTGGTCAACCCACCATTGAGAATACTTGATTATTGGCCTCATTAATGTGGTCAAATCTAAGAGCTTGAGCTCTGACCACTTTAGTGTAGGAAGAGGCCAGCTCTCACCGAATCACAATTGGACGTATTCTCCATCATCTTCCACTTAATTAGGCACTCGAAAAAATTCAGTTGCTCTCATCAAATCCACTGGCAATCTGGGACCATAACCTTTTCCTAACTTCATACTCGTCTACAACATTCACCCAAAAATCCTCCAGGTCTACTTTGTGTTTATACCTTTTTCCATCCATAGTTTGAATGTGGTTATGAGGGTCAAAATTGGCCCTGGACTGATAAGTCATCAACGGATACCATTGAATTTCGAACCTGGCACTTTCAGCTGCTTGTGCTGATGGACAGGATTCCAACATGTTCCCAATGAAGAATCAGAAAGTGACAACTACCTTCTACTTTGGCCTTTGGATGTTCTAGTAATTCTCCAACTCTCTAAGGACCTCTAGCAAAATCATCCTATTTGAAGGATAGATTGGAAGCTTGTAAGGATTTCCAATGAATCCCTCGATCCTTATGTATGTGAACCTTGGAAATAGGATAAACCAAGTGTAGAAACCCCTATTCTCACTGTTTTCTGTAACTGTTTGATTTTTCTTGTTTTTGATTCTTTTGTGTTTTTGCTTGCAGATATAGAATGCAATTTTGAAAGAAATTATTTGTAAAAATTAAATAAAATATTACAACGCTGGAAATGATGGAAACTACTGGATCTATTGATGCCAGAATATTTATTGACCTTCTAGATTGATTACAATTAAGATCTGATAACTTGCAAATTGAAAAGCAACAATATTTTGATGAAAACCTGATTATTGCAGCAAACTGGAATGCCCTTGAAAGATGTGTCCAGATCTTGGAAAATGGCACCTAGAAATGAAGAACCCTTCCGGATGAATTCCAAACCAAAAAACCCTGATGATGCAATCTCTAAATAAGTTCTGTGATAACCTCTAAATGAAGCTACCTATCTGATAAGCAATAAATCAGCTGATATTTCATAGCCTCTAAACTGCAACACTGAAGATGGCTCATTCTCCAATGCCAAAAAGACAACTAAAACCCTTGGCTCTATTCTCTAGAAGAATACTTGATCAAAAATCGATTTCATAACATAATCAACTCTTCACAATGAAAATTCCTTATATTCTCAAGAGGGTCGACTTTTTCCTCAAAAGGCATCATTTAAATAAAATTAAATTTAACTTTTAATATTTCCAAAGTCTCGAACGCACTTTTAATTATAAATTATAATTAAAAAGTGGCCCCTCTTCAATGTTGGTCGACCCCTCAAATAAATCACTTAAGTTATAATATTAAATAATATTATAACTTTATAATATAAGCTTCAGATAGTTAATATTTAATTTGACAATTAAAATATTAATATCTTCCTCAAATTACGTCCGATTCACGAACCGTCTGAAGCTGGTGAATAAGTGATTGATTTTGCACATGACCAGACCATACTGCTAAAAATAGCAGGGGTGCTCCACTGAATGACCTAACTTACTAAAAATAGCAAGTCAGGCAAATGATGTCCGAATGACCTTGAACGAAAGCCAACTGGTAAATTCTGACAATCCAAAGCCAAGCCAAGCTTCAACAAGAGACCCTCTAACCATACATATTAGCCTACGAGGGCTAAGAATAGGCTAAATCCACCGAACTCTAATGCTCGCAAAATTGGGGACATTACAGTCCACCCTCCTTGAAATTGCTTGTCCTCAAGCAATCTCTACTGCAAGAAACCCAACTCCATGGAAGGCCCAAAATAAGAACTGTGAAGTGTCCCACACATCTCTAATTGTCTCCTATAGCATCAACAAAAACACAACTATGCAGGCTATCCCTGGATCCCAAATCCAAAGTGAAAGTCGATTGTGTCTGTCATCCCCAGGCTTCCACTGCACTCTACTGCCTCTAACTTCACCATGATGAGAATAGTGAAGTAACCCAATGGGACCCATCCAATACTCGGTGCCAAAGCTGTCGCCACCAGGATCCCAATACAATATGAATTCACATCCACCTGTCATGCAGAGATAAGAATTTCTAGAAGCATCTACTACACCTAATCTCTCCCTGTCCTCTGCTAAACCCTCATGGATGTGATAACTGACCAAGCCATCATGCCAACTGACACCATAGTCATCCTGTAACCATGTACCCAAAAGAAAACTTTGTGACCAAGAAGTAGCAAACCCTGTTGGATACATATCAGCATGATGTAAAACTGACAGCTGTCCCTGCAAGTAATCACCCACAAACTGCTGAGTCTAGCGCTTGCAGCTGCTAATCCCATCTTCTGAAGATGGTGAATACCCATCCCACAACAGCTAATATAACTCAGGAGCCAAACCACACTGATGCATCATCAAATCCTCTGTGTGTGGACTAAAGGAGAAGTGATGAACACTCCTCACTATGCAATCAAGATAAAATGCTCCCACGCCTGTCAATGGCTGACCATCATAGTCCTGGGGAAACAAATCAGCATAAGTACAAATCTCCTTACTGGATGATGCCCTACATATCTCCTGCGACGACAATGGAGTAGTGACGTGATCTGTCATACCACTCTCGGAAAAATCAACTATCTCATCACAAGAGCTCTCAACCAAAACACTCATCCCATTTGAATTAACTGCACCAATATCTGTGATAGATGTAACCACATCCTCACTACAACTCGTGGATATAAGATCCTCATCAACTGCCTCTATATATAACTATACTGTATCTGCAGCTGGTGGAGACTGTGCCAAACTCAACTCCAAGGTAAGCTCCTCCAACTGTGACTGTGACTCTTGAAGGGCCAATTGACTGCTCTTCAATGAGTCCATAGTCACCTCAAGCTCATGAGTGAGCTCATCGACCTGCTCCTCCTTCCTCTTTAGTGCATCATAACAAATACAATCCCACTCGAGAAGAAAGTCCCTATCAGCGAGTAGCTGCAAGTAATTGTGTTTCATTAATCCAATAGCTTCTCGGAGTGCATGGAACTCTGCTAGGGATGGGCTTCTATCACTGTGCTCATCTGACATAGGAGCACTCCAACCATAGGTTGCCATCATCTGTCTAGCAACATCAAAATGCTCCAAAGCTGTAATAATCTTGTCATCACTAACCTTCAACTTCCCCGCCAAACGATGATACCCCCGTGTGTCATCATTTCCACCCAAATCTACACTATAGTAAGAGGTCGAGTCGTCATCACTCACTACATGATAAGCAGCATCATGTGTGCTTTCATCCATGCACACCTCAACATCTAAGGTACTGCTACTTTGCACCTCAAAGGATGGCTCAACTGATAAGGTAGAAGTTGCTGGTATGACAGTATCTTCACACACTTCCACTCCCAAAGTAACTGCATGCCCATCCAAAGCATGATCCTAGGATTCCATATCAACATATGAATCTTCTAGTTTGTTTTCAAAGGTCTATTCTGGAAAATCAGACTCACCATGACATGAATCCTCCACATACAATGCTTCATTAGTACCCAATTCCTGAGTACTTTCATGTGACAATTCAATAGGATCCTTTTGCACATGTGAAAACACTGCTGTCTCATGCTCATGCAAAGTTTCATCATCGCTGTCATGAAAATCAGAAGTAGCCTCTATAGTAGAAACTTCTTGAGTCACCTCTTGCAAAGATGATGTAGATAAATCATTAACCAAAATTGTTCTAGTGTCTTTTTGAATCAAATCGGCATGTCTATCAAATTCATCATATAAATTTCTGCATACTTCATAGGAATTTGAAGATACCAAATCATTTTGATGAAGAGTTGTATCGTCGTTATGTGTAGATTCTCTATCCATTTCATGTGTAAACAATTCATGAGCTATAGTGTGATATTTTTTCCTTGCAAACTCTGTCTTATGGCAAAGACTCGGGTGCACATCCATATAACTCATGAAAGGAAGTTCCTTCTTAATTTTTTGATGAAGAGTGTTATACTCCTTAAACATGCTAATCACTTCTTCTTTGTTTTGTAGTGTTCGACCTTTGCTGGTAGGAATTGAATTGGTTCCTTTAGGTTGTCCAAACTCTAAAAGTGACTGCTCTAATCGCAACAACTCTCGATTGAGCTTGTATTGGGATTGTTCAAGTTCTTTGAATGCCTGTTTATTGCTGAACAATGTTGTCATGAAGCCCATTTTCACTGTTCAAACTGACTTGTGCAACTGCTAATTTTCCCACCAGATGAATGTGATGAAAGTAACCTTTTGACTTTTCACTGTGAAGGGCCTTGCCCGATCTTGAGGTAAATTTTTAGTTTAGACATTTTGTCAAGCACTTTCCTTGGATACCCCCAGATTACTGTTTATGACTTCTTTTTGCATTAAAAAAAAAGATTGTAAAAATGCAAGAGTTCTGTAATGCAATATTATTCTGATTCTTTGGCTGTAAAAAGATTGAAAATACATGTACAGACTCAGCTATAGCATAAAGAGCATTATGTCAAATAGTTGTAATGCAACCTCCAGGACAGAACTGTATCAATCCCATTCAATGACTGGCATCAACTAACTTCAGTTTACAACTATCATGAATAGTAGCTCACTTGTGCCACACAGAAGTTTATATCAGATTTGTTCATGAATTACAGTCATCAAGTTTGCCGATACTTATGTCTCCAAAATATCTTGATGATGAACTCCATAAGGATCTGGCTTACAATGCTAGATGTTTCCAGATAACTGGAAATACAAACTTTCAATAGCAGCTCCCAAACACCAAATTATCTATTAAACTACAGATATATGATGCAACTGTTGGTTGCTTATCTCTCCGCTGCCACAAATTCTCCTAAGAATCACGTTCTGGCCTTGTTGAAGACTAGCGTTCCACCAAATGAAGATACACGTCATCAACAGGGACGTCTATATTAAAAATGATCACCCTCAAAAATAAATTGATGGCCACGTCTTAGCTTTCAGGCAACTCCCGTCGCTAATCACCAATACTCAACTGCTGGCAAAATAAAATTACATTTGTCCATTTTGGAATTCATCTTTAGTAAGTAGCTCCTAAATTTCCTTGTCTCGTCAAAAAATCATACACATGTGTTCTCCTTCAATTATAAATATGATGCGAATATCGTTCTCCTTCTATTCTGACAATGATATGCGATGGTAATCTCTGCTTTTGATTTTATCGTCCCCCCTCAAAGGCCCGATATTTAAGTGCGATGGGAAGGGGTGAGCAAAGAGCTCCCGATACAAGATGTGGCACCAAAGATAATTGTCTACTTCATCCGCACTTGGGCTTTGCGGAAATTTTTAGAATGCGCTGGTCAGGACACGATTAGTAAAAGCAATGTTTGTCCTTTATGAAACGCCACCAAGTGTGGCTATCTCAAAAGATGTCTCCTTAGATTGATGACCCGTCTGAATTTTGTCACCTTTAGCCGGTGTGGACAAGTCTTGTCTTATTCCCTGTTTCATCTCTCCTGCAAGCAGCTCCCAACTTAGTTTGCTATAGTATTTATCGGACTTGTCTTATCCTCCAATCGTGATTACTCCTTTACCACGATTTCCTCAAACCCCAATCTCTAATTTCAGAGTGATATAGAACTGTAATTTACTCAAACTAATTGGATATCAACTTAATGGATTTCTTTCAGACTGGAAACAATGATGATCAAACCAGCCAGAATATCAATAAATATATTCTCAAAATCACCTGATATAATTCTGAAAACTTTCAAACCCTGTAATTCTGAAAATTTCTTTCTTTTAATTTCTGAAATTCACAACCCTGGTTAATGTATAAATTTTCTTTCCTAAACCCTCACAAGATGGCAGGATTCAGGCTCTGATACCACTGTAGAAACCCCTATTCTCACTGTTTTATGTAACTGTTTGATTTTGCTTGTTTTTGATTCTTTTGTGTTTTTGCTTGCAGATATAGAATGCGATTTTGAAAGAAATTTTTTATAAAAATTAAATAAAATATTACAATGCTGGAAATGATGGAAACTACTGGATCTATTGATGCCAGAATATTTATTGACCTTCTAGATTGATTACAATTAAGATATGATAACATGCAAACTGAAAAGCAACAATATTTTGATGAAAAATTGATTATTGCAACAAACTGGAATGCCCTTGAAAGATGTGTCCAGATCTTGGAAAATGGCACCTAGAAATGAAGAACCCTTCCGGATGAATTCCAAACCAAAAAATCTTGATGATGCAATCTCTAAATAAGTTCTGTGATAACCTCTAAATGAAGCTACCTCTCTGATAAGCAATAAATCAGCTAATATTTCACAGCCTCTAAACTACAACACTAAAGATGGCTCGTTCTCCAATGCCAAAAAAGACAACTGAAACCCTTGGCTCCATTCTCTGGAAGAATACTTGATCAAAAATCGATTTCATAACATAATCAGCTCTTCACAATGAAAATTCCTTATATTCTCAAGAGGGTCGACTTTTTCCTCAAAAGGCATCATTTAAATAAAATTGAATTTTAACTTTTAATATTTCCAAAGTATCGAATGCACTTTTAATTATAAATTATAATTAAAAAGTGGCCCCTCTTCAATGTTGGTCGACCCAGGCTCAAATAAATCACTTAAGTTATAATATTAAATAATATTCTAACTTTATAATATAAGCTTCAGATATTTAATATTTAATTTGACAATTAAAATATTAATATCTTCCTCAAATTATGTCCGATCGATGTCTGAAGCTAGTGAATAAGTGATTGATTTTGCACATGACCAAACCATACTGCTAAAAATAGCAGGGGTGCTCCGCTGAATGACCTAACTTACTAAAAATAGCAAGTCAGGCAAATGATGTCCGAATGACCCCGAACGAAAGCCAACTGGTAAATTCTGACAATCTGAAGCCAAGCCAAGCTCCAACAAGAGACCCTCTAACCATACATATTAGCCTATGAGGGCTAAGAATAGGCTAAATCCACCTAACTCTGATGCTCGCAAAATTGGGGACATTACACCAAGATCCATATCTACTAATCAAGCTTATGGCTTCATGACTCAACCTCTAGTGAGTTCCTCCTTGGAGTATTCTAGTGATATACATGAGGAAAGCATCATGAGCCCGTCTAAAGTGAGACTTCTCTTTGAGCTGCAGTTGCGGGTAACAATCATATGACTTGAATTTGTTCTCACCATTGCCTACTCTGCCTTTGCATATCAGTTTTGAATATTTGTAAGTCTAGGCTAGAAGATAGATGATGTAGGAGCTCGTGGAATGATTTTGTCTTCTCCAGATTGATTAGCTACTTGTGGAGATTATCGCTAATCATCTGGGATGAATTGAACATCCAAACACCAGAGGTGATTTCATCAATGAAATAGTACATCCACGTCTCAAAAGGTGTGCTTTGTGGATTGCCGGCTATCCTATTTAACAAGATAATATACCCATCATCCTCCTTGAAGTCTATTTGAGGCAGCTTCTTCGACATTTTCTTGGCAGAGGCTCTCTGTTTTTCCAGCCATGACTTGTTAATATTTGTGGCACAAAGTTCAAATTGGTCTCCATACAACTTTCTAGCATCCTCCTTAGTTTTATATACAGTTCAATGGTGTGTCAGGATGCCAAATGCTTCCTGAATTGTCACTTCTTTGAGGTGAGCTAATATCCTCCCATCAGGTGCCACAATTTTCCTTTCTTGTGCATCATAATGGATGGCGCACTCCACCATCAATTCAACACATTCTATCGTTGGAAAAAATATGACTATCTGGAAGATGCCATTCCTCACCATCCGTCAAGCAATTGGTGTCGACAATCTTTCGTGTCCGTACATCCTCTTCTTGAATTCCATGAAGTCCACATGCCCAAGATCCGTGTCTGTAATATTTTTCCACTTACAATTAATTTTTGACTCACGCTGCAACCCTTTCCTGGCAAACTTCATCTGCACCTTTTTTGATGCTTCTCCTGGTGTGGTCATTAACCTGTAGTAAATAAAAGGAATTAACATTAGTACGAAGACTTTTAAATCTAGTTTATTTCCAGGCGGCCTTTATTCGAAAGTTTTTACTTTCAGCTTGTTAAAAAGATAAATTTCTGTGAAAAAGCAAGCTGAAAATGGGCGAACTTGATTAAATTTTTGCTAGAACTTAGCCAAAAGGACCAAATAAGATGAAAGAAGAATAAAGAAATTCACCAACCAAATTTTAAACCTTTGGAATATTCTTTGGCTGTAAATCAAATTCAACTTCTGAGAATTTAATCAAAAACTCAAGAAAGAATGCACCAACTTGATGAGAAGTACGCCTTTCAGCCAAGAATTCAATTTACTTATTCAAAAATCACCTCCCCCAGCATAAAAATTTACTCCTCGACTGAGAAAAATTGACCTTTCCTTTAATATTCTTGCAATTTTGAGAGAGCTTAACTTCTCTTCAATCGAACTTGTGAAAAAAATTAGTTGCTAAAACTCATTATAAGGCTGAAGAGTTCGACTTTGTTTTAGTAATTTCATCTTTTCTATTGATTTCCAACTTGTTTTCTTCTCTTCATCAAGGAAAGTTTCTATTTTTCAAAAATCCTCATGGCAAGCTTTTCCAAGCGCCACCTTCAACTAAGATCTTTAAATTTTCTCCGAGCTAAAAAATTCGTCCAGGTGTTGAAAAAATTGGAAAAATATTAAATGTTCAATACATTACATTCAATTTTCCAACTCTTTAGATCTTTCTCGTGGTGAAATTTATTAAAATTATTTAACTATGGAAAATTTTAATTTTTTTCATGGCTAATTATTTATCCTCTTAAGTTATTTCACTTTATCTTCCAGCCAAGGTGGACTTTGGTGACTTCATGCCAAGTTCTTTTCAAGGTGGGTGGACTTCACCACTTCTTTTCCATGCATCTTTTCTTCATGGAAAATTTTTCTCAATGTTATTCCAAGTGTTAAAGAGGTGGGCAGACTTCGAGAATTTCTTGCCATAGCAAGGGCAGAGTTCATAAATGTTTTTCCATACCCATATTAAGATGGGCGGACTTTGAGTTTACTTGGACAAGTCATGGGGCGAACTTTGTAGTGAGTCTTCCAAACTCATCTAAGGCTTGGGCAGGCTTTGAGTTAAGCTTGACATTTCCTTATCTTGCCATGGCGGACTTGGAGAATATTTTTCCAAGGCATGGGTGGACTTTCTGAATTCTTTTCCATACTCCCTCAATGTCTAGGTAGACTTCATGATTCTCTTTCCACTTCATGGCAGACTTGGAAGCATCCTAAACATTACCCTTGGTCGCACTTCTTTAGACTTATGCCACTTTTCATCCTTGATCGCCATGGATTTTATGGTTGTCTCTTCGTCATATGCCTTTTCCTCTTGATATTTCATTGATTTTTGGTTGCTTTTCCATGCTTTTCATTGATTTTTCATTGATTTTCGATTTTTCTACCTCTAGTGGCCTTAATTTTGATTCTAAAAATGGAAATGTTGACTCCATGACCAGGGTTGACTTTCTAAAAATAGAAAAAGTAAAATACCTAAAAAATAGGGGTGCCAAATTGGTCCAAAAATACCAAAAATGAAAAAAGCAAAAATAGCTAAAAAATAGGAAGTGTCAGAATTGACTTAAAGCACAAGTGATCCTCATCTTCCAGACCTTCTGAGTACTTCTATGACGTTTAGGAATTGTTTCAAGCTTGAATTTTCCAATTGGCTCGGGCAATAACTCAAAACTCTGACTTGAAACTCTCAAAGCAACAACCTTATGAAATTGTTGCACGAAGAAAAAACCCTATAAAAGAAAACTCTTGGGGGTCCCCATTTGCAATGGGACAATGTGTGAAAAGGTCACAACATCTGGCGACTCCACGTGGGGAATCTTCTTGAACATTCCAAAGATAGTACTCGCTTCAAATCTGGAATCTTAAATTAATTCCAACTAACTTACCCCTTGACTAAGAAAAGTACTCAAAAGGAAAAAGAAATCCTAAATTGTATCAAGACCCTTTATCCGTGTGTGCAAAGGTGTTTATTTCTGTCTCTTAAGACCAATATGACTCTTTAGTTCCATAATGGCTTTCTTACGTATTTTTTCCTTAACTCCAAAAGCATCCTTGGATAGAGCCTCACTGCCAGTGAGCATCCATAGCCTTGGCAAGGTTATCTTCTATAATCTCATGGAGATTGCTCTACTTCCAGTGATTTATTATTTCTGTTTTTGATTCTTTTGTACACCTATAGAGATGTCTACACACCCAAAGCCAAGTGTTTTGATTTTTCATTCTTTCCTTTTGGTTCATTTTGATATTCTTTTCTTTTCACATATTTCCACACTTTGGCCCATAAGCAATGAAGCTCACTTGGGTTTGAGCATTAAAGTGGCACTGAAGTAAGACTTTTGATTATTCTTTGTAGTTTAGCCAATAACTTCACCTGGGAAACCATAATGACTCAGAGAATTCATTAAGTGTGTAAGATATAATAACTGTAAAATTCAGTGTCAAGACACAATAGATGATTTTCTTTCTAGTCAAGTACTAACCTTAACCTTAAAATACTTTGGAAATAATTAATCTAGGATTCGAAGATTTTCCACAAATATTTATCTGAGGAATAGTCCTAACATACCTTGGGAAGGTCAATCCAGAGTGTGTGTGTAAACAACACCACCTTTCTCATAAAATGGGAAACCCTCTTTATTCAAAAACTAATCTAAACAAACAAACCCTAAGGAAAAACAAAAGAAAACTAAACTAAAGAAAGCAAACTAATCTAAGAAAGCAGAGACAACTAAACTAACAAAATAAAAGCAACTAAGCTAAGTAAAGCAAGACAAAATTCAAAATGCAACTACTCTAACTATGTATGTGCAAGTTCCATCAAGGAACTCAGGATTGGAAATAGTGTTTCAGAAACTACCCATTGACGGGCAATGGGAGGTCTTCCCTTGTCAAAGTTCTCAATCTGAATGCGTTCTCTCCCAATATCTCAGTAATCTAATATGGTCCTTTCCATAAGTTATCAAATTTATCATGATCCCCTCTTCATTCGTGAGCTTTATCCCAACAAAAGGACTAGGTTGGAGATTCAGAAGGACTTCGTCATTGCACATCTGTCAAACCATCACTTAACAACCCCTTGATATTTTGTGAAATTCTCGAGAGCTTGATCTCTCTATTCTTCTAGTAATAAGAGCTGCAAAAGATGAACCTGGACTCTGTCTGGGTCTAGGTACTCTTGCATGAATCTTAGTGTTGGAATACTCAGTTGGATGGGAAAGACGAGGTCTTGCCCATAGACTAAGTGATACGGAGAGGTTCCCAATGACTTCTTGGCTCTTGTTCTGTTTGCCCATAGAGCAAACCTTAGTTGAGAATGCCAATCTCTCAGATTTTGATCCAGCAACTTCTTGATTACATTAAGCAAATTCTTATTTGTGGACTCTACCAACCCATTACACTAGGGTAATAGTTCAAGGAAAATTTCAAAGTAATCCCAAAGTCGAATGCCCAATTGGAAAACTTCAAGGAAGTGAAAGAAAAACCATTGTCGCAAATCGGAGCCTTGGGACCATAGTAACGAGACTTGGACTCAACTCAGACTCAGCTAGGGTGACTCAACTCGGGACTCAGGACTCAGTGCTCGGACTTAGTGCCTGGACTCAACGCAAACTCGGCACAGACTTAGCAAACTAAAAAAACCCTAGAAATTTAGGGATTTTTAAGGATTTAAAACTTGTTTCAAGCACCCTTTATTGAATAAACCTTAAAGACACAATAACATCATTAAATAGAAGCAAATTTGATCACATACACGAGACTGTACATCAATCACATAAGCATAAAGTTCACAAATTGTCACTGAGCTGCTAAAGGAAATAACACACTTAGATATATAAATATAGTCAAATGTATACAGAAATCATGGAATATGAAATCCATGACATCAAATGTTCCAAACAAATATGAAATATTAAAACAATAACTACAAGCCTATGGCTCAAAGGTGCTTGCATCCTTCCTACGAAGGCATCTAAGGTGGGTCCTAGATGATGTAGCAACTACAACCATAGTCTCTACTTGTGACTCCATGCCAACCTCACCAACATTAGTTGTGTATGTGTTTGCTCATGCTTTAGCCTCCTCCTCTGCCATGGCTATAGCCTTAGCCTCTATCTGCCCGGTTAACCTAATCAAGGTCCTTGTCACTAACACAAGTATATATCAATCATGTAAGTATAAACATGAATTGTAGCTGAGCTACTCAAGGAAATAGCACACTTAGATATATAGTCAAAGACTCAAATGTATACAAAAATCATCGAATATGAAATCCATGACATCAAATGTTCCAAACAAATATGAAGTATCAAAAGATTTAAAACAATAACTAGAAGTCTATGGCTCAAAGGAGCCCACATCCTTCCTACGAATGTGTCTAAGATAGGTCATGGATGATGTAGCAGTGATAATCTCAAGTATCAGGGAAATTTCCCTAATGGGGTTGAGGGGCAATTCCCTTTGTGGGGTCTAGGCATAGTGCCTCTAGTGGGGTCGAGGGGCAGTGCCCCTCGTAGGGGTTTGGGGGTAGCGCCCCTAGTGGGATCAAGGGGAAATGCCCCTTTCGAGGGTTTTGGGGCAACACCCCCAATGGGGTCAAGGGAAATGCCCATTGCAAGGGGTTTGAGGGGCTGTGAAACTTGTGGGGTGCGTGGAAATGCCCCTAGCAGTCAAAGGGCAGCGCCTGTTGTGGGGGGTGGGGAAATTCCCCCAACAAGGTCAAGGGGTAGCACCCCTAGCGGGGTCCTGAGATACATGGTGGGGTCGAGGGGCAGAGCCCCTGCCACCAAGCCCAAATTAAGACCTCCAAAACCATACAAACCTTCATGGCATACATCATTTTGCATTCACAATAAGTAAAAAAAATACAAGTTTTAACTTTAAGTTTCATGTAATTTTTGCACATTTCAAACCTTGCCTGTTGTCGAGTCCTGCAGATGAGACTTTCTTGGACTCGGAAAGTTTGGAAAATCCACCAAACTCAGCAAGTCTAGCCAGGACTCGACTAGGGTGACCCAACTCGTGACTCACCAAGTCCTGGTGAGTCTCATTACTCTGCTTGGGACAATTGAATCTAGTGATGATATGCTCTTGCAGGAACCTAATCACTGCATCTGTCGTGCAATTCTTCAATGCTTGTGCTTTGGACCATCTAGTGCAATAATCAGTTGTAGTCAAAATATATCTGTGTTGTCTTGAAGACAGTGGATTTATCATGCCAATGAAATCAAGTCCCCACATCACGAATGGTTTCACTTCCATGATTGGTTGTAGTGGCATAGCAGGATTATTTTCACGAGTTGCAGTAATCTGGTAGGTGTGGCAGGTTTTGACATGCTCATATGCATCTTTGAAAATAGAGGGCCAATAGTACCCTGCTCTTAAAATTTGGTAAGTTGTGTCTTGACTTCCTCCATGACCTGATCTGAACTTGGAGTGAAAATGTTCCATGATCCTTTTAGCTTCATCATTTCCAACACATCTTAAGTAAATTCCTTTGTGATTCCTTCTATAAAGCATTTATCTTTGAAGCATATAACATTGGCACTTGATCCTGAAGGCTCGCTTCTATGTTGGGTTCATCTGTGTGGGATACTTGTGATTTATTAGATATGCGATGATGTCATAATACCATTCCTCTGGGGAGGTGTCAGTCAATACATATGTCTGTTGTACTAAGTTGGGCCCTTCAATGGCCATTGTTTGAGCTAGAGCTTGTCCACAAACTAGCTTCATCAGCTGTAACTCAATATCATATTCTTGGATAGTGGCAACCCACTTTCCTCTTCTCTCTCCTAGCTCATTTTGCATTAAGAGCATTTTGACAACCGCATTAGGAATGATGGCAAAAACTTTACTCAAGATATAGTGTCTGAATTTTTTGATGGCCATTACCAATGCATAGGCCTGCTTTTCAGTACTGGGGTACCTCAATTCTACATCCTTAAGAGGTGAACTCATGAAAGCTATGGGATGCTCGTCTCTCTCTTATGTTCTCTGAGTAAGCATTGCGGCACAAGAATGCTCTGATGCAAAGGAGTATAAGTAGAAAGGCTTTGTATAATTTGGGCTGACCAGGACAAAAGCATTAGCGATGGCCTGCTTGATTTTTTCAAAGGATTTCTTTGTTGGTGGTGTCCACTCCATCTTAGCATCCTTTTTTAACATCGCATTTAAAGGCTTCACTATCTCAACAAAACCGGTGATAAATTTTCTAACAAAATTGATCTTCCTAAAGAAAGATCTCAATTCCTTTGGCTAGTAGGAAAATAGATTCTTGAGATTGCCTCTATGCATTCAAGATCAATTAGTATTCCTCTCTCAGTGATCAAATGACCCAATAATTTTCCTTTGGTGACCCCGAATATGCACTTCTTTGGATTTAAGGAAATCCCATACCTTTGAAATCTTTGAAATACCTTCCTTAAGTCTCCTATGTTGTCTTCTCTCTTCTTCGAATACACTGTCAGATCATCCATATAGATGATTATACATTTTCCAATTAAGTCTTTGAACGCAATGTCCATGGCCCTCTGAAATGTGACTCCTGCATTAATTAATCCAAAGGGTATTCTTTTATAGGAAAAGGTTCCCCATTTCATTGTGAACGTCATTTTTTAGTCTATCTTCATATTCCACAAGCACTTGGTTGTATTCAGAATATCCATCCAAAAAGGACATCATCTGTGAACCATTGACAATTTGTAAAACCTCATCAAGTGATGGAAAAGGATAATTGTCTTTTTCAGAGGCTTTGTTCAAGTTACGGAAATCAACACATAGTCTGATTTCTTTGTTCTTCTTTCGAACTGGGATGAGATTGGTGATCCACTTTGAGTGGCACACTAGGAATATGATTCCTGTTGTCAACAATTTCTTGACCTCATGATGAATGAGCGGTTCCAATAATGGGTTAACTAGTCGCTAGTTCTTTCTGAATGGCTTACTTCCTGGCCTGAGCGAAATTATATGCATGATGATGGAAGTATCATAAGTCCTTAAATCTTCATAGCTCCATGCTATGACATTAGGGAATTGCCTCATGCTTTGAATTATTCCAACCTTCTCCTTGGGGGTGCAAGCTTTACCTATGCATACATTCTTAACCTCATCCTCAGATCCTAGATTCACCATTTTGTACTAGTCACCTCCGATCCTTTGACTCTCCATTTGATGAATTTGATCTTGGTCAAATATTCTTTCCAATTGTATCATCCCTCTTGGAATGATGTTTATCTTTAAGTTCATGATGCCATCATCATCAAATTCAACTTCTCTGTGTCTCATCTTTATCAATAACCTATGTTGCAAAAACATCTAAGCTTGTTAAAAAGTCAAGAATGTGGTCATCATCTTCGAAAACTTGGAAGTTTGTGATATTGTTCGAAATTGATGGTATTAACAATAGCACCATTATGAATTGTCTTATACCATCCATAGCTAGTGGTTCCAGTGAATTGGCTGCTTGTGCCAAGGAATTTGCTACTTGATTATTTGATCGATTCACAGATTGGATATTGAAAGCATTGAAGCTCTCAATAAGATCCCATACTCTATTGTAGTAGCAAGCTAATCTTTTATCATGGCAGACATATTGCTTCCTCACCTGCCTCACGACTACCTCTGAATCTCCAAGAGCATGCAATAATTTTGCTCCTTTCCTTAGTACTAGTATTAACCCATGAATCAATGATTCATATTTTGCTACATTATTCATGCAAGGGAACTCTAGTCTACGAGCTGCAAGGTAGGCTCCTCCTTTTAGACTGATTAACTCAAAACCAGCTCCAACTCCTTTCTTTGATCAGGATCCATCAAACCTTAGTTTCCAAACTTGTTCTTGTTGCAGGATTTATGGAGTCTATGGATCTACGTTTCCTTCTTGATGATCTTTCTCATATTCTATCTCTTCTATCCTTATTAAGGTAAAGCCATCGATGTGATTGACCTCTGCATGGTTTGAAAGGCCCAATGTTTGTGGAATTCTTTTTTGTACCTCTTATATGGCTTTATGGCACATCTTATATATGAATTCAAAATGAGTCACGTTGTGGGTTCGACACTAATTCGGCAACAATAGGTCTTGAATATGGACATTTTCACGCAATTCTACCTCCATTTGAGCACTTTTCAAAAAAAAACTTCTGAAATTTTCAAACATTCCTTCGTTATTGTCCTGGGAGCTTTCCCCCTTTTCAATTAGCACATCAGTGGAATCAGTCATCCAATTACTTTCTTGAATTGATCCATGCAGCATGAGAACTTCATTTATTTTAGGCCTATAAGAGCCTAAGTCTGTCTCTAGAAACAATATTTCATTGTTCTCTCTGTATTTAGTAATCATCAGCTTGAGCCTTGGTGTGTTGTCTATCCTTATTTGGTTTGAGACTCCTTTCCATGGCAACCACATATGAGAAAAGTCTGTAGAAATATATCCATTTAGCCTCCTTGACCAATCTCTACTCAAAAGCATGTCGTACCCATCAGGAATATCCACAACTGAAATGTCTATACAACTTTGTATTCTCGGGTCTGCTGCTAATTGCATGTGGATATTATTTAATTCTCCCATAACCGAGACTTTTGTCTTATCTAACTGGGTGACTTTCTTATTGGTTCTTATAGGCACAAGTCCTAACCTGTGGTAGACAACTAGTGGCATCACATTGCTTGAAGCACCGAAATCTACTAGGCAATTGTGTAGAATTTTTCCAAATATTTTGACTAACAACAAAAATGGGGCAGGTTCGTCTTTTCCCTGGTAAAAGACTACTAGGTGTTTCTCCTGATTGTTGACATCTTGATTCTTTTCTTTTTGTACTATTGGGACAAGTTCCTTCTTTGGTGGGGTCTAGGATCGCTCACTTGTTAGGACTTCTCTTGAAATATGTCTGTATCCATAAGAACTTCTGCGATATGTCTCTTTGATTTGAATTTTTAGACGATGTCTAGGTCATTCCTGCAACATTAGAAGGTTGTTGTGGAGCATCAAATATGTCACTTGATATTTCCAACTCAGCAATATTTGTATTTTCCAGAGCATTGGGTACTCCTCTATTTGGCACATTTTGTGAGGTGTTTCTAGGAACAACCACTTCAGTCAAACTGCCCAAAAGCATTTCCCAAATCTCAGGAATTCTCATTAACTTGATCAAAGATAAGCTGACCTTCATCCTTTTAAACTCTTCCAACACATGAGAACTTAACCTCTTTAGTTCTTCTCTGGGGCGTGTTGATGTGTGTTTTGTGACCTAAACCAAACAACAAAATAAAGTGTCCAATGACTACTCTATTCTATCTTGATCATATTTCGTATGCTAAGATTGCGACAGAGATCATACGTTCAACTCCAAGGTTCCTTCGATGCAATGGAGTACACTCAATTGGTCCATTGTGATTTGTTGCTTTTAGGAGGGGACTTATACAATTGTTCAGAAGTTTATGATGCAACAGACAGTAGGCTAATGATAAAGAGGACTTTCACATGATGCAAATGATTTGGCAATGAGGTATGAGTTTCCTAATACTAATCAGAAAAGTACTAAGTTGAATGGTTGTAGGGATTAGAAAATTTGAGTCCTATCTAAGAGTGGGACATGGGATCAACTTCAACAGGCTTCAACCAGACTTTGCTTTGCCTCGCATTGGACAACTTCTACAAAGTCAGTGCAATCTTCAAAGGAGTAGCGAGAAGTTTTCAAATCACAATTCAGCATGATAACACCATCGCAATGATGCATGCCAACACATGAATCATGATTGAAGTTAAGCTTATAAGGTATTCAAGTCGACCACACAAAGCAAACTTACCATCAACAAGCTCACTAGTGGTATGGATTAAATGAAGTTGCTTTAATCAATCACCACAATCCACAACTATCTACGTGCATGAAAAAGAAAATTACTCTACTTTAAGTCCTACTTGAAGTAGAAGGACAAAAAAATCTTGCTAGCTACTCACAACAAAAGATGAAACCATCATCAATGATAACTCTTTATATTGGGAGAGTGTTCACAACAATTTCTTACAAAGCTTTCAAAGGAAAACTTTCCTTCTTCAAACTATGCTAACAAACTAATGCTAAGCTATCTCTCTGCTCTATCAGAATGTCTACTATGTTTGTCTATCTATGATCTAATGAATTACAAATGAGGGGGAGTCCCATTTATATAGCTGGCCAATCTTAATGGACGGTCCAAATTGAATTACAATGGATGGCTCAGATTGAGCCACATTATCCCTAGACTAGATTTTTCCCTAGTAACTACCAGAAGGTGGAGTGGTGCAATTAATGAGCACAAAATGAGAGATTCCTCCTTTGACCACTATGGGAAATTAATGCCCACTACCCTTCTAGAAGATTCTCGTACAAGATCCTATTCCCATTGTTCTTCTTTCTGACTGCGAAAGCAACAAACCGGTCCAACACTACATCAACTTCCTACTCAAAAATGGTTGGAGTGAGATTAAGCTGAAACTCAAGGATGGCGATTGTTTGCTCCTACTGGATACAATATTTTATCTAGGCCTCAATGGATTCCTGAGTGCTCTGAATAATAGTGGAGAAAGTGGACACGTTCTCAAAGTCAACTTGAGCAAATATTCTTACTTCAGAGAAGAATGGATGCAGTCTGCCCTTCAAGCCATCCACTATCACCTCCTCAGGAGCTAATCATTTTGTGAACAATGCCTCGAGCATGTTGAAGATACCTTCTCGAATGTTCCCCACGACCCTCTTGACCTTGACTGACTCAACACTTGCCATGTCAAAGAAACCTTAGCCGGTGACTGTTGCAGAATACCAGCCGGGAAATTCATACCTGTCTCTAGCCTGAATTTCCCCTCCCTCAATCAAAGTCTACACTAGCATATGCATTAGAGAAGCTAGGAGTGGAATAGTCTTGTCCTGAAAAATGTGAATATCACTCCATGCCTGTTCAATGTTTTCCATACAAGTGAGGATGTTGGAGGCATGTTGGAAAGAGGAGACAAGATACTCAATGAATCTCTCAGCCTCAACACTAAAACCCCCAACCCACTTATCTGCTTCCTGAATTGCTTTCTTCATTTCTTCAAGCTTGCTAACTAACTTTCGTGGAAGCTCAGTTGGAAGTTCTACCACTAGATTTTCCTAAGCACATGGATGTGCTAGATGTTGTACATAGCCAATTAATGCCTTATGCTCCTTCTTCAGCCTCTTGTATTTTTCTCCTTTCCAAAGCAATCTATCCTTCAATGCCTAAAAGGAATTTTTAGCTTCCTCAATCACTTGTGCTACAATAGGATGTAATAGTTCAACTGTAGTGATCGTGTAATTCTCAGGCATTGCTTCATCTCGATCACATTCTTCCCTTGCAACCACAACATAAAGAGTGCGGGAACCAGACTCATCTATTTCAAACCTGGAGTATTTTCTGGCTCTTTTCTTCTTCGGTGACCCACTTATTCTATTAAGGAGCTCCTCCATCTCTATTGCTGGGTCAATGTCATCCTCTTAATCTCTTCTTATCGCATTCGTGAGCCAATTTGGAACAACCTGTTGAGTGTTGCAGACAAGTGGCTGCTCCTCTGTTGCTTCTACTTCACAAACTCCTCTAATAACAACATTTTGTTAGGGCTCTTCCATCTCCATGTGTTGTATATCTTCCTCCAACTGTAATACATCCCCCTCTGCTCCTCTGTTGCTTCTACTTCACAAACTCCTCTAATAACAACATTTTGTTAGGGCTCTTCCATCTCCATGTGTTGTATATCTTCCTCCAACTGTAATACATCCCCCTCCAAACCTTGGGCTGAAAGCTCTGTAGAATTCTCATCTTCAAAGGCTGCCTCAATCACATGGTCCAATTGGTGTTAGTTTTTGTTTCTTCTTCCTCATCCTCTGGCTGGCCCTCACTCCTAGGAGCATTAGTACTCTGACTATCCGCCCCCCCAGGAAATGGCTAAGTAACCTCCTCCATTTCTTGCCTCTGACTCGCAAATAATGAAACTTCTTGGATGCTTGAAGAGTGAGTCAACAGTTTTGTAGGTGATGCTTCTTTTGTTCTCTAAGGCTCTAGCTGAACTGGGGTCTTTTTCCATGGCTTTGTAATTTTCACGGCCTATTTTCTCTTTCTTGATGTAAGTGGCCTCTGATCTCCCATGAGGTTGTATGTGAGAGGGATTGATTTTCTCTTGATCTTGTGAACATGTCTTTCAACCCAACTTCTTGTGAATGTTAAGACTGGCATAGACAATGTGTCCAAGTCCGTGATCTCTAGCTCCAACCAATCAAGTGGTGGGACCGGCATGTCCTTTACTTACTGATAATCTAGGTGAATAATGTTGGCATCCTCATCCACTTGGTCCAGAACTTGAATAACTTCACATTCTCTGATCAATTTCAGGGGTAGCCTAGAGAACATCCTTCTTCTGATTTCAGCTTCGTCTTCTACATTCGCCCAAAAATCTTCAACATGAGCCTTGTGTCAATATTCTTCACCTTGTACTACTCCAATATTTTTGTGAGGATCAAAGTCTTGTCTACTGCTATTGAGAGTGAGGTGAAAGAATTGTAGTTCATCCTCTACCTCTTTAGCTGCCTGGAAAGATGGGCACTCTTCAATTGAAATCCCCATAACAATAGGGAAATTCAGCCCTCCTTTCTTCCGTTTCTTTAAGAATTTTTTGTAGGCAATGAGTTGCCTAGACACTTCCAGCATCACCATTCTTTCCATGGGGTACCTTGGGAATCTATAAGCATAAGAAGTAAACCCTAGCAATTTGATATAAGTAGATTTTGAGAATTGGAATCACCAATACTCCTACTCAATTAACTTTTGGGCATCCTAGGATATCCTTTGTTGTGTTCTCCATTGAAGAGTCTTGGTGATGTGCATAGTAAAAGTGTTGTTCACTCTCTTGAAGCTAGAGGTATTTGTCAAATGCAACTGCTTGCAAGCTTCATTGATTTTAAATTGATCAAAACTGCTTCCGATTGGCTCTTGGTATGTCAATCCTTTATATTTTGTCATCTAAGCCAGCATATAGATGACATACGAACTCATATAAAATGTCCTTGTTCTCCTCAAATTTCTGAACTACTCATCTATGTTGTCACTGATCATTGTTTCCCAGTCGACGTATTCCTTTCCCTCCAACACTATGCTAATATAGAACATCCAAGGTTCAAATGCATATACTTGTGTGCTGCCATTTACCCAGTTGAGCATCATGATTAAATCACAGTACTCCTACTTTAGCTCCTCTGAGATAATTTGCTTAGGCAACTTGGCACCAGGAGGTTTTGGCTTCCTCATCTATGATGTATTAATCCTCTTTGCACACCTTTTAAAAGATGAGGCATAAATTTTGTCAACTCTTTCCTTTGTCTTATACAACATCTTCTTAAAGACTGGAATCCCAAACGCCTCTCCAATAGCACCAGGCGTGAAGTTGGCAAACTGACCGTCCGAGGAGACAATTGTTCTGCGGTCAAGCTTATAATAATTTGCGCACTCCATCATCAGCTCAAAACATCGGACTGTTGGTGGGAAACCAGAAGCTGCATAAAGTCTGCTCTTCACGATATTGTGCGATGTCACTGACGAACGATGGCCACCCTACCCGTATATTCTCCTCTTGAGTGCCTCAAGGTTGAACAAACCAAGGTTGGTGTCAGTCAACCCCATCAACTTTGAGACAAAATTTGACTTGTCAGGAAAAAATTTCTTCAGCTACTTGATGATCACCTACCTAGAGGCATTTTCCTTGTTCACATCTGTATTTCAAGCTCTACAAGCAGCTTTGTTCATTCCAGCAGCGTCTCCCCTTCGAACTTTAGCCATCTGCAAAATAAAATTCAAGGATTACAATTGCAACTTAGAAAATAAAATTACCACGAGATGGTTGGAAATATGGAGTTAGCTTCGAAAATGAAAGTTCTTCAACACTAAACTACCAACTCCAAACCTCGAGAATTCTGACTTTGAAATTCAAACTTCAAACTCCAACGCCTAGAACCTTCAGCAATACTACTCGAACACTTAGAAAAATCTCACTAAATTCAATCACTTCAGAATTTCTCCAGCATTCACTTCAACTTCAGCACTCTCACAATTTCACTTCAACAAATGGTGAGGAAGAATGAAAAACTTCAATGTTATATAATTGAGAGATGGCGCCCAACTTAGCAATTGCATTTAATCCACTTCTCCACTAAGAAATTTTCCAATTCGGGAGGGATGACTGGCGAGTTCTCACAAAGATTATGCATAGTTGTCTTAGAGCTGTCATAGGATTTTACTATTGTTGGAGAAATTTCATTCATTTCACTTTCCAGTGCCTTAGAAAAATTTATACCTCCTCTAGTAAATTTTATCAGTTGCAATCTCTCGCATTTTAAAATCACAAGGAAAAATTATTTTCCCTTCGAAACATCTCCCCTTAGAAAAATACTTTTCAACTCAATTAATTCATGTGTCTTCATTAAGGGGAACATTTAATTTTTCAACCTTGGAAAATATTTTTTTAATAACACTTTCTCCAGCACTTATTTCCAAATCCCAAGGCAAAATTATTTCTTCCTCAAAACATTTTTCAAGACCCCCGGACTTTAAGAAAAATATTTCCCCTTAGAAAATATTTCTCAACTTGGTTAATTCATGGGTCCATACGAAGGGGGACATTTAATTTTTTATTTTTTTTTACACCCTCGGAAAATAATTTTATTAATGTTTTCCTTTACTTCACATTCTCTCTACTTGGGCCGACTTGAGGTGTCTTCCTTTCATTTCTCACACCTTAGAAGAAAATTCATTTACGTGCTCAAGTTGGGCGCATTTAGCCCCTTCTACTTCCATTTCCAATGACTTAGTCAAATTCCATAACTCATCTCCAAGTTGGGCGCATCTAGAGGGTGGTACTTCCATTTTGGACACTCAGAAAAATTTCTAGGCTTCTCTTCCAAGTTAAGGCACATTTTCCTAGTTGTGCTTTTAATTTTAATGCCTTAGAAACATTTCTCGCTCCTCAAATTCAAGGCGCATATGAGGGGTCTTACTTCAAATTTCATCTCCTTAGACAAATTTCAAGGCATCTCCAAGTCAAGGCGCATTTGAGGGTAGGAGCTTCAAGTTTCAACACTTAACCAAATTTCTTTACCTCTTCCTCTCATTTGGGCGCATTCAGAGGGTCAAATTTTCAATTTCCCAAACTTAGAATGTTTTACCAACTCCCTTCTCAAGGTAAGGCGCATTCAAGGGGTTGAGCTTCAAGTTTCTATGCCTTCAAAGAATTTTGAGGGCTTGTCTTTACCTTGGGCACATATGGCATAGTGAACTTTCAGTTTTTGATGCCTTAGAAAAATTTCTAACCTCTCTAACTTGCAAGGGTGCATTTAGGAGGTCATAATTCCACTTTCATTGCCTTAGATAAATTGCCAGCTTCATCTTTTGACTAAGTCGCATTTGGAATAGTGAGCTTCCAATTTTAATTCCTTAGAAATTTCATCAACCTCAAGTGGTTAAGGCGCATTTTACCTCTCCTTCCAATTGGTGACACTTAGAAAAATTCCTAGCACCTCTCCTTAGGCTAAGGCCCATTTGACACCCTCTACCTCTATTCTCCATGCCTTAGACTTCTCTCTCAACTTGGGGTGCATTTACTAGGTCCTACTTTTAGTTTCCATGACTTAGAAAAAATTCAACACTCAATTCTTGACTTAGGCGCATTTGGAGGTGTCAACTTCCAATTTCAAGCACTTAGTAGAATCTTGACCTCCTTGTGATGTTGGGCACATATGAGGGGTCAAAATTTCAATTTTCTAGACTTAGTCAACTTTTCGCAATCCATCTTCCTCAAGGGCGCATTTAGGGGGTTGTGCTTGTAGTTATGAGGACTTAGTTAAATTCTCCCCTCCTCCATTAGCTTGGGCGCATTTGGAAGGGGAAGCTTCCGATTTTCAACACTTAACCAAATTTGTTACCCCTTATTCTCACTTGGCCACATATGGAGGTAGGAGCTTCCAATTTTGGGTGCATATCAAGGGTCAAGCTTCAAGTTTCAACTCCTTAGCAAAATTTTCATCCATCTGTTCTCTCCTTTAGGTGCATCTGGGAGGCTGAGCTTCCATTTTTGCCAAAATTAGATGAATTTTCTAGATTTTTGTCCGATTTGGGGTGGATTGTTCATGTCACCCTCAGCTTACCCTAGCTTTCTATTTTTAGAAAGTTTTGCATTCTTCACATTTTAAGTTGATTTCTAGCTCTGAAAGGCTTGATTTTCATTTTGGCCTAATCCTCATGACGTGACTGAGCTATTAGCACCCAATGTTTGCATGCACCTACTATTTTTAGTGACTTACTAAAAATAGTAAGTGCTCAAAATGAGCTCAGATTTTGTGAGTAGATTCCTTGAAGGATGTTGATTGTGACTGGATGTTGCTCTGAGGTGACTCTTGCATTCGGCCCTACTTTTTAGGAAACCCTAATTTCTCTACATGTGTATCTATATGTCTCCATTTGACTTCATTCTCATTGCATGCAGTTGAGTTCTGAAAGTTGAAGTGTTGGTAACATTGTGCCTACTAAATATGGACATGCCGAAAATACTAAGTGTCTAAAAGAGTGGCCAAATGTATGCCGGACTTGATTGCATGCAAGACTGCCTGAGAGATCTCAAAAATCCTAGAAAAACCTAGAAAATTTGTTTGCATGCGTGCACCTACTAAAAATAGAAAGTTTCCAAATTGACTTGCATGTCATATCATCGCGAAGCTCTTGAAAAATCTAGAAAGACTATGTTGACAGGCATTGCAAAATCCGACGTGCAAACCCTAAAAATGGCCCCCAAAGGTAGAACTGCTAAAAGTAGTAAGTTGTTTGAATTCAATGAAAATTCAATGGGAACCTGCTTGAAGCACCCGAACAACAGTGCTAAGCTCAGAATTCAATTAGCCAAATCAATTTGACCTCAAAGTAGCCTGAAGATTGTAAACTTTAATTCATTAGAAAGCCCTTTAGACTTAGTCAAAATTCAAATCTAGGTCAAATGGCAAGTACATCACTAGACAGAAAGAACCAACAAAGAGAGACAGACCCAAAACCAAAGCCAAAAGACCCGAATGGAGCAAAAATTAGGGGGACCCCATTTTGAATGGGGTGATGTAAGAAAAGGTCACAATAGGACAATCTTTTGTTTGTGCTTGAGCCTACTCCACTTGAGGGCTTACTTGTCTTGTTTGTTCCACTTGTGGAACAGTAACTTCTCTTGTTCCATTTGGCTGGACATTTTGCTGGCAATATTCGAGCGAATCTCTAGGAAGAGACGACACATTGGTAGCATTTGGATTTGGTGGAGTTTGGAAATTGTTTGGAGGAATAGATGTAGTCAAGGGTTCACTTTGGTGATTATTCCTCTGGTATATCCTGAATGGATTTCTAGACGCCTATTGGAGCATTTCTCTGGTTCCTTCCACCAATATGTTATACAATTGTGGGAAATTATAACCATTAATTGTAGCTGGCTAGCTTGATGAGTCTTGAGTTTCTAGTCCATCTTGATATCATGGCACCTCCACTGGGCCATTTGTAGATGCGGGTGGAAATCTTTGATTATGCTAATACTGTGGGTATTCTTGGGGCAAAAATTTGACACTCTCAATCATGTGGGCTTGATCATATCTTGGTGTAGGAACTAATTCATATCCAGTTACTAGAGGATCTTCTACCTCTAAATTTCTCCTCTCGCTTCTAAAAATGTCTACAACTACTTGGAACTCGCAATAATGTAACTCGAAATGCTTATCCATGTTGTGCAATCTACACCATCTTGATAATGCTACTTCGACTAGGAACACCTTGTCTGCAAAACAATTGTCAGTGGGCGGATTATCCAAGGGTGATGGTACAGTACCATTGTTGGGTCCACTGTTCCATGTCTTCTTTTGGAAGCCTAAATTATTATTCTAGAAACCTTGACTATTCCCTTGATAGTTTTGATTGTCCCTTTGGTAATTTTGATTCTCTTGGTATCCAGAATGACCTTGACCTTGGTAATTCCCTTGAGAGCTCTTTTGAAAATTTTGTATTTGGCTAGTTTGACCTTTAAGATATGTGACTTCAGTCGACAACTTCTTAACTTGATCAATCAGTTCTTTCATTTCATCCTTTTCTTCTTGAGTTCAACTCAAAGGTGCCACATTCTGAAGGTATATTGGTTGTGCTAGTGGCACTTGTGACATAGGCATCCCTGGGTGGAGGACTATTTGATTACTTGCGGAAGGGACTGGGTTCATCATAGGTGTATGCTGAGTCAACGCCTGATTGATATCTTGAATTTGATTTTGGGAAGAAACATTTCCTAAGTAATTGAGTGGACCAAGAGTCATACCTACTCCCATACCATTACTGGTCATAATTGCTATAGCATATGCTTCCTTTAAGTCTGTTGGGGCCGGATTCTTTGACTTTATGAACATGGCCATAAGACGATCCAAAGCTTCGCAATAGATTGGCAGTGATGCTGCATTATCCAACTCGTAAGGATCTCTTAACCTCGTGTATGCCCTATGGAATCTATTGTTGAATGTGCTAATTGTTCTGTGTTCTTGCCTCTTTACTTCCACAAATTTCCTATACAGATCAGATGGGGAAATTGGTGCCCTAAACTTCTCTAAGAAAGCAGTCTTCATCTATTGCCAATTGCGAATAGAGTTAGCTGGAAAATGGATGTACCTGTAGGAAGCCTCCTCATTGAATGTGTAGGGAAACAGCCTACATGAAACATCTTCTTCTTGGATATCTCTGTTCTAAAGAAGATCTCCAAAATTTTTGATATGCTTGTCTACAGTGTGATTCGAGTCACCACTATGAAACTTGGAACAGAAATGTTTTGGATTCTTAGGTAAATCATGATAAATGGAAAATTTCATAGGTGACACATTAGTTGGATGCCATGCCATTGGAGCATTTGGTTGATTTACTTGGACTGGTTGAATAGGTTGAACTGGTTGCACTGGTTGTGCAGCTACTGGAACTTGTTGATTATTCAATTGTGCAGTACTTGGGATTGGGGTATGAGGCGGTGAGGTTTGGAAGAGACCAAAAGGATCCTCCTCACTCGGTGCTTCTCCGTCGATATCAACTGCACTTGATGTTCACTCCTGCGATGCTTAAGATCTCCTTTTCTATCTACTCCTGTAAGGCAATAACTCTACAAATTCTTTGAAAGAACTTGGAGTGGATCTAGTAACTCTCTGAAATTTATCTACTGAGAAAGAGCCAATTCGATCCAACGTATCCTCCTTAAAGCTTGTCGAGGTGGTGCAGGGGCTGCTTCAAGAGCTAGTTGATTTGCTTGTTGTGGGACTTGTTCATTTTCCTGTTGATTAGCTTGTTGATTTTGCTATCATTGAAGGGCTTCAAATATTTTGACAAGAAGATCTCTTTGGATATTGAACTCAATTCGTTAGGCTCTTTCTTCTTCTTCTTCAAGGATAAAGCGCATTCGAAACCAGTCAAGAGCACTTCCTTTTACTTGCCACGCAAGGTTGAACAACTCAGTAATGATGTCCTCTTGTTCGTCGTGGAAAACCAAGCTTGGTTGTAATAATAGATCGGGCTCTTGACCTGGATTAGGAGCATTACTTGGGAGCACCATTCTTCATCTTATTAGCAAAGCTTGGATTTGAGGATGAGCCTATGGTGACTAATCATTCTATCTTGTCAAAAGCTTGTTTTAGATGATTGATCTTTTGTCTCATCAAGTCCCTTTGGATTCCTTCCTCAATTCGCTTTCCCTTTTCTTCTTCTCTAGCAAGAAAAAAACTTGTTTGTCTGAATTGAGCACTATCTGTTTGTCACTTCCAAGCCAGTGTATAAAATTGATCAATAATGTCTATCAGCCCTTACTCTGGTTGTTCAACGGGTACATCAAAAGCAAACTCATGCAATAACACCATATTGCATCATGTCTACCACTTTAACTTGGAAGTAATTCCTTGTTTTTTTCCCTCCTTCTAGCGCCAATTCTATGTTGGTGTATGTTTTATCATCCACCGAACACATAGAATAAAATGTCCAAAGACACTCTATCCTCTCTTGAAAAAAATCACCGCGTATGCTAAAATTGCAAGAAGATCATATGGCGATTCCAAGGTTTCTTTTGTTAGGTCTTGACGTGTGGATAAGCTCAATAGGCATTGTGATTAGCTAGTAATACACAAAGGGACTTACACTAGGCTTGTTCAATTCACAAGTTAGGACTTAGACGGATTTAACATTAAATGCTCTTTCTTTTTGGGATTTTCTATTTGGAATTTCAAAAAAATGCAAAAAGGATAAGGATTTAGAAGTCCTAATCTATTCCTAAGAATTCAAGAGACGGTAAAGATTAGTTTAAATTGGTAACCATGCTTTGCTTCGCCTCCCTGGGACAACTACACAAAATGGGTGCAATCTTCAAGAGGTGTGATTATAATTTTCATGTCCAAAACAATATTTCTCTAGACTGAAGTTAAGCATTCACAATCATAAGCTCAGGCTAACTTTATGCATTGAATGAAAATCATCCATCCAAAGAAAGTATGAGCAATGTTTCACCATAAATCTATACCATCAAATGTTGCATTCACTTAACAAACATTCAAAGCAAATTCTATCTTAATTTTAATCTAATGTTGAAGAAGTTATGTAACCTTGCAAACCACTTGGCAATTAAAGGGATTCAAAGCAAATTATGCATGAGAGCTACTATTATCAGAAGTAGCAAAACACAACAATCTCATACACTTTCTTCACACCATGAAAATAAGAGATCAAGAGTTTATATAGTATTTTCAAGAGAAAATGAAAGGCTAAGATTAAAAAGAAATTAATGGCCAAGATCAATACACATCAACCCTAATTAGGGTTTCCCAAATAACATCAGTAATCAATCAGTAAACAAAGAGTGAAGTGGTGTCTGGAGCTATTTTCAAGGGAGTGCATCCCTATCTTCTTGAGCAACAATGTGTTCGACAAACCTAGACACCATCTGGATGACCTCTTACATCGTGAGTTGTGGTAGCATGCTTATTCTAAATTCCAACCCATCCAAGTCCTCAGCATATCTGACAAAGGCACTCTCTCAATCCACTTCTTGTTTCGTGAAGTCATCCCGCATGGATAAGAGGTTCGCCACCCTTGTGAAGTCCTATCTCAAAATCGATCCTGTGGTAGAGAAGAAGATTTCTTGAACCTTTCTCTTTAGCCTTTCTAGCTGCATGTCATTCTCTCAAACAATCTCTTTCTCAAATACATCTACAGCTATGAGGTAAATATTTCTCTGAATTTCTCTAATTTGTTCCTCCACTCTGAGTCCATCAACCTTTGCTTTCTCCAACACCTAGCTCTATACTATCAATTCCCAATACCAATGGTGGAAGTCATAAGCGGTGCCTGCTGCAATTATCTTTCCCTCAACCAATTCCTATTTTGGGACACCCTTCAACACTTTGAGGCATGGAATGAGCTTCTCTTGAATGTCCATGAGGTTGTCCCAAACTTTTGCCATGACAACTAGTTTGGAAAGGAATGAGGAAGTCTAACAATAGACTAGGTCAATCTCTCCATGAATGAAGCCGCTTCTATGCTTTTACTTGTCATCCATTCCTTGGCTTCCTTGGCCGTGACTATATCTTCTTCCACATTCTTGGTTGTTTCCTATGAGGAGTTTAGAAGAGGAGGAGCTACTGCACCATCCTAGTTCAGCAGTTTGGTTAGGTGCTAAATGTATTCCTTCAAGCGCTCAACCTCTTTATATTCTCTCTTATTCACTACTTCCTTCTCCAATCTCGCCTTGATAGTAGAGACTGCATTATCCCATTCTTCAACTTCTCAGCCTTTTCTTGTTGGGCCTAGATCTATAGTGGTAATGGCGTATTCATGGGGAGTGATTTCATCTTGTGTTTTGTTAACTGTTGGCACTGCAATATGTATGGAGTGGCTACTAGCTTCGTCCCTCTGAATCATGGAGAATTTCTTGGCGAGCTTCCTTATAGCAACTTGTTCTAACCTAGCCAAGAAATATGCAATGTCATCTTCCTCTTGAGTTTTGATTGGCACCTGTATCTTTAATGTTTCCTTCAATCAGTCAGGAATGGTGGGTTGTTCAATGCTGTCCTCCTCCTAAATAATTTCTGCACTTGGAACATCCAAAAATCCTCTAAGAGCGGAAATCATTCCCTCTTAGAATTCATCATTCTGGATGTCCATTTCATTCTCCAAACCCAGTATTTCAGTGCCCATAGGAGATAGGGGCTCTTCTTCATCTAGTTGGATTGGCTCATTGTTGCCATCGTAAATTTGAGAAGGAATCATCATATCGGCCAAGGATTCGTCCATAGTAGCCACTAGCTCATCAATATTTCTCGATGCAGCGAAATGAGATGGATACACCCTTTGTCTCTTTTAGACAGGCTCTGTGCTTGCTGCTGCTCCTTTCCTCTTCTCAATAATCTCAACCAACTTGACACTATGGGATATGCCTAAATTTGAGGAGTATGATTTCGTCTCACTCAGCAAGTCATAAGTGAGCATCTTTCTTCTCCGTCTCAACTCTTGGACCTACTAGTCAACCCACCATTGAGAATACTTGATTACTGGCCTCATTAATGTGGTCAAATCTGAAAGCTCAGGCTTTGACCACTTCACTATAAGAAGAGGCCTACTCTAATTGAAGCATGGTTGGACGTATTCTCCATCATCTTCCACCTGATCAAGCACTCAGCAAAATTCAGTCGCTCTCATCAAATCCACTGGAAATCTAAACCATAACCTTTTCCTGAATTCATACTCATCTGCAACATTTCCCATAAATACTCTAGGTCTACTTTGTGTTTATACCTTTTTCCATCCACCGTCTTAATGTGGTTATGAGGGTCAAAATTGGCCTTGGACTGATAATTTTTCAATGGATACCATTGAATTTCCAACTTGGAACTTTTAGCTACTTGTGCCAATGGACAAGATTCCAACATGTTCCCAATAAAGAATGGCAAAGTGATAGCTATCTTCTGCTTTGGCCTTTGGATGTTCTCATAATTCTCCAGCTCTATAAGGACCTCTAGAAAAATCATCCTATTTGTACAATAGATTGGAAGCCTGTAAGGATTTCCAGTGAATCCCTCGATCCTTATGTATGTGAACCTTGGAAACTAGATAAACTAGAATCCATATCTACTAATCAAGCTTTTGGCTTCATGACTCAACAACTGGTGAGTTCCTCCTTGGAATATTTTGGTGATGTACATGAGGAAAGCATCCTGAGCCCGTCTAAAGTGAGATTTCTCTCTAAGTTGCTGCTACGGGTAACAGTCATATGACTTGAATTTGTTCTCAGCACTACCTACTCTGCTTTTGCATATTAGTCTTGAATATATGTAAGTCTTGGCCAACAGATAGATGATGTAGGAGCTCATGTGGAATGATTTTGTCTTCTCCAAATTGATTAGCTTCTCATGGAGATTATCGTTAATCATCAGGGATGAGTTGAACATCTGAATGCTAAAGGTGATTTCATTGATGAAATAGTACATCCACGTCTCAAAAGGTGCACCTTGTGGATTGTTGGCTATCTTGTTTAGCAACAAGATAATATCCCCATAGTCCTCCTTGAAGTTTGTTCAACATAGCTTCTTGGGCATTTTCTTGGCAGAGGCTCTCGGTTTTTCCAACCATGACTTGTTAATATTTGTGGCACAAAGTTCAAATTGGTCTTCATACAACTTTCGAGCGTCCTCCTTATTTTTATATACAGTTTGATGGTGTGTCAGGATTCCAAATGCTTCCTGAATTGCCACTTCTTTGAGGTGAGCTAATATCCTCCCATCAGGTGCCACAATTTTCCTTTCTTGCGCATCATAATGGATGGCGCATTCCACCATCAATTCAACACATTCTATCGCTAGCGGAAATTCAACTACCTGGAAGATGCTATTCGTCACCATCCATTGAGAAATTGGTGTCGGCAATCCATCGTGTCCGTACATCTTCTTCTTGAATTTCATGAAATCCACATGCCCGAGATCGTTGTCTGTAATATTTTTCCACTTAGAATTAATTTTTGACTCACGCTACAGCCCTTTGGTAGCAAACTTCATCTGCACCTTTCTTGATGGTTCTCCCAATGTGTTCATTAACCTACAGTAAATAAGAGGAATTAACATTAGTACAAAGACTTTTAAATCTAGTTTATTTCTAGGCCTTTATTCGAAATTTTTTACTTTCAGCTTGTTAAAAAGATAATTTTTTGTGAAAAAGCAAGCTGAAAATGGGCGAACTTGATTAAATTTTTGCTAGAACTTAGCCAAAATGACCGAATAAGATGAAAGAAGAATAAAGAACTTTGCCAACCAAATTTTAAACCTTTGGAATATTCTCTGGCTGCAAATCAAATTCAACTTCTGCGAATTTATCAAAAACTCAAGAAAGAATGCGCCAACTCGCTGAGAAGTACGCCTTTCAGCCAAGAATTCAATTTACTTCTTCAAAAATCACCTCCTCCAATATAAAAATTTACTCCACTGAGAAAAACTGACCTTGCCTTTAATATTTTTGCAATTTTGAGAGAGCTTAACTTCTCTTCAATCGAACTTGTGAAAAAAATGAGTTGTTGAAACTCATTATAAGGCTGAAGAGTTTGACTTTGTTTTAGTAATTTCATCTTTTCTCTTGATTTCCAACTTGTTTTCTTCTCTTCATCAAGGCAAGTTTCTATTTTTTCAAAAATCCTCATGGCAAGCTTATCCAAGCACCACCTTTAGCTAAGATCTTTAGATTTTCTTTGAGCTCAATTTTTTTTTTCCAATTGTTGAAAACATTGGAAAAATATTAAATGTCCAATACATTACATTCGATTTTCCAACTCTTTAGATCTTCTTTCTCATGGAAAAAATTATTAAAATTATTTAACTATGGAAAATTTTAATTTTTTTCATGGCTAATTATTTATCCTCTAAGTTATCTCACTTTATCTTCTAGCCAAGGCGAATTTCATATATACTTAGGCAAATTTTTTTTCCTTTCGCCTAGGGCAGACTTTGATGACTTCATTCCAAGTTCTTTTCAAGGTGGGCAGACTTCACCACTTCTTTTCCATGTATCTTTTCCTCATGGCAGACTTTTCTCAATGTTATTCCAAGAGTTAAAGAGGTGGGTGGACTTGGAGAATTTCTTGCCATAGCAATGGCGGAGTAAATAAATGTTTTTCCATACCCATATTAAGCTAGGCAGACTTTGAGTTTATTTGAAGAATTCATGGGGTGGACTTTGTAGTGAGTCTTCCAAACTCATCTAAGGCTTGTGCGGACTTTGAGTTAAGCTTGCCATTTCCTTATCTTGCCATAGCGGACTTGGAGAATATTTTTCCAAGGCATGGGCAGACTTTGTGAATTCTTTTCCATACTCCCTCAATGTCTAGGCAGACTTCATGATTCTCTTTCCACTTCATGGCAGACTTGGAAGCCTCCTAGACATTATCCTTGGTCGCACTTCTTCAGAGTTATGCCACTTTTCATCCTTGATCGCCATGGATTTTATGCTTGTCTCTTCACCATATGCCTTTTCCTCTTGATTTTCCATTGATTTTTCCTTGCTTTTCCATGCTTTTCATTGATTTTTGCTTGTTTTTTGCTTGATTTTCAATTTTTATACCTCTAGTGGCCTAAATTTTGGTTCTAAAAATGGAAATGTTGACTCCATGACTAGGGTTGACTTTCTAAAAATAGAAAAAGAAAAATCCTAAAACATAGGGGTCCCAGATTGGTCCAAAAATGCCAAAAAAATGAAAAAAGCAAAAATCAAAAATCCCTAAACAATAGGAAGTGTCAAAATTGACTCAAAGCATAGGCGATCCTTGTCTTCCGGACCTTCTGAGTACTTCCATGATGTTTAGGCACTGTTTCAGACTTGAATTTTCTAGTTGGCTCGAGTGATAACTCAAAACTCTAACTTGAAACTCTCAAAACAATGGCCTTATGAAATTATTGCATGAAGGCAAAACCCTAGAAAAGCAAACTACTGGGGGTCCCCATTTGCAATGGGGTGATGTGTGAAAAGGTCACAACAAGTCCCATGGAGGGAGGTTTCCTGAAAAGTTTCAGTGGGTGCTGCTAGAATTTTTAGGAATTTTTTAAAGGTGGTGATCCCATGAACTTAGTAATGTAGTTCAACTTAAAATATTAAGCTCCAAATTTTAAGGAAGTTGGTGGTCTCATCAACTTATTTACTTGCAGTTCAGCTTAAAATTTGAGTTTCAAAATTTAAGGAAGCTTAAAAGTTGAGATGATTTACAAATGGCAAATAAAATTCCTAAACTGTAGGAGCAATCTCCAGCCCCACCCCATTTTCACCCCCTCAAATCTGCAGTCCTAAAAGGTAGAAGCTGCTATTCTCGAGGAAAAGATTCCAAATAATCTTGTAGCAATTTTTTTTTGACTTCATGAGAACTACTCCTTAAAAATAGATCTTGAAGCCCCCCATGGGACCTCACCCTAAGCAGCATCACATTCCTTGAAAATAAATTGAATTTTGTTTCTAATTTTCAGAAGTCCTTTTGTTTTTCTTCCAAAGCCTTCTATACTCTTAAGTTCTTTGCATCCCTCAATCATAGGCAATTTAACTAACAAAACCATCCCTAAATCAATGGCAAACTCAAACTGAACTAAAACTGAATTTACAATTGCTAGATGTGAGATCAAGTTAGCCATCTTATTCCATTAATCAACTTTTCCTGAGGCTGGGATTCCATAGGGGGCTTTAGGATTTATTTTGACAGAGTAGGGGTCCCAAGGGGGACTTCAAGATTTATTTTGAAGGAGTAGGGAGTCCCATGAAGCGAAAAATAAATATGCTTCAAGATTAATTGGAATATTTCCCTCAATAATAGCAACCACTACTTTTTAGTTTGAAGATTTGAGCAAGTGCATTTGGGGTGGAGCTAGAAATTGTTCCACCAGTTTAGAATTTTTTCTGCCACTTGTCAATCATTTGGGATTTTTAAATTCCTACCAATTATTTTTTATTATTTTATATTATTTACTCTATCGAATAGAATATGCAAAATAATAAGATTCATGGGACCACCAGCTTCCATAAATTTTAAAGCTTAAACTTTTAAACTTAAAATGCATTGCAAAATTCATGGAACCAACTACTTTAAAATATTCCTAAAATATCTCAGCAGTATCCACTAAAATTTCTTCGGAAGCCTCTGTCCATGGGACCCCACCTACAGTTCAAAATATCTGTTACTCCTACATTGACAGTTCACTCGCTAAACAACTGTGGATTAGAGAAGTGGATGCAACACACCATGACTGTCAAAAAGGGACCATTACAGGGTGCATGTTGTTGTATGCAGGTTTCTAGAGTAGGTACATGTTGCTGGCTGAACACAGGTTGAACAACTCACAGGTGCGTTGAGGATAGGTTCTTTAAGAGTTCATGTTGCATTGAGAAGAGGTTCTTTGAAAGTGCATGCTGTCAGATCTTTATTTGTAGTTTTGTTGCATAGTTAGATCTATTTCTATTTTGTAATATTCCTCTCTAGATAATTATAAAAACTAAATTATTTCCTTTCAGACATGATTGGTCAGCAAATAATCATGATTTATTCTTGATTTCTACTTCTATGCTTTGTATTGGTAGGGAGCCTCATAACAAAGGAGTCAAATTTAATTATGATATTGTCGTGTTCCTTGCCAATTAGTTTGGCCTAGCACCAAAATTAAAGGTGTTTTTTAACACCATAACTAATATTGAATATATTAATTAATAAATATTTAAAAATAAAATAATAATACTAAATATAATATAAAATAAGTTAAAATTTGAATTTTAAATCTTGGTGTCTAGCTTTGGGCTTGATAAATCCACTTTGTAGGGCAATATAAAAGAGGTTGGAGGTGCCATTTTGAGAATACTTCCTTTGGGGAAATTGATTGCTACAATTTGTATTTTGCTCAGCAGGCATGAAGCCCCCTAACATAAGGTGAATTTTCTAAGGTAGGGCAAAAACCTTATATTCAGTCCTAGTGTTTCACGATTCCCTATATTGAAATTTCGTGAATCTAAAACAAAGTGCCTTTCTCTAGGCCAGCGCTCAGACAAAGGTAGCAAATATGAGGCCATTTCATGATCAGATCTAGTAATTGCCATTATGAAGGAGATTTCAGTACCAGTTTTAGGCCAACACACATCACTAGTGTGACATCTACCCAGCCAACAGAATGCACATTTGACTGTATTTATCAATTAATTGAAAATAAGAAATGTGTTTTATTAATTAATTGAAAATAAGAAATGTGTTCTATTCTGATTTTCAATTAATTACTAAATACAGTCAAATGTGCATCCTGCTGGCTGCACAGACAATACACATCACTAGAGGAGACTTGAAGGCAGTTCAAACCCAAATGCCCAAAAATTGTTGAAATCTGGAGACAAGATAGGCAATTTAGAATGCTTGGCTTGTCACCAGCATTCCATCCCCAATGCCAACAACTACAAAAGGTTTGAAGCAATTTTGGGGGTGATCGGAGGGTTTTACCCGGTCACTCGCACAAATCCCTATAGGGACTTTGGAGGTGATATCCAAGTGCTTAATCTTGTCTACAACAAAGGAAAGGGCATATTAATTGCAAATCTTAGATTATACATATCTGTAATAGGCTTTATGTGAACTATTTGCTGCTGGCAGCATTGTTAATTCTATAGTATTCTATTTTGTCTCTTAGTGTATCATGTTTGCACTTATGTAATATGAAATTGCATGATTATGAGATCTATCATTTCCTAGCAATAGCGAATAGCTAAATCTAATCTGATTTGTTCATTCAATCAAAGTGGAAGTAGGGTTAGCAGTTCTTCCAAATTTGTGGATGATTTTATTTGCTTAGACTCAATTTTTCAATCACAAACCCAAGATCAGAAAATTAGGGCAGCAGTGGAACATTTTAGTGGTATCAGAGTGAGCAGACCTGCCTACCTGCCAGGTAAGTTTTGTATATGCAACTGAGCCAAAGGGATTAGTGGGCCTTGGAGAGGGAGGAGAAAGAAATTTGAAGGAGAGTCATAGGAGTTAGGGTCTGGAATCAGAGGTAAAGGTAAGAAGATGTCAGATTGGGATGAGGAATGGAGAGCTTTCATGCATGTACAACAACAATAGCACAAAGGCAGTAACAAATGGCAAAATAGTAGGAGCAAACAACACAAATACTCTCCAAATGTTGTAGAACATGAATAATTCTAGCAATTCCATCAGATCTGCATAACAATGAAGCATAAGGCAATACTCAAATCAGAAAGGATCTGAAAATCACATACATAGATATAGGTTTCCAATTGGATTAACACCCAAGCCCATACAACCTACATTCTTGCCTAGGTTTGAATTGACACAAGAAGAGGAAGAGTTAAATCTAACAAAAAATGATTTTAATACTTACATACATGCATATTCAAGACTTGATCTAAATGTTAGACATCAAATCTCATTGATACAATTCCATATTGCTAGAAATGGATCTCTTTAACAACGATTAATAACAAAGGGAAGTTGACTCTTCCAACTTTTTGATGACTCAAGAAAGGTCACTACACATGTAATGTCCCCTTTTATTGAATAAAATAATAAGGGATAATTTCCTAATCTTCAATTCCTGAGATTAGGAAAAATTATCTTTGCAAGGGAATTCGTGATAATTAAATTAAGGCTGAAAACAAAAAAAAAACTTTATTCTATCAATTTATTTAATTATCATCTTTAGACATTGGTGGGGGCCACTTTAATAATAATCTCTTTTCTTCCGACGGGCACCTTGGTGTGAAATAAATCAAAGAGATAATATTTAAGCCTGTGCGGTTACGGATTGAGACGAATTCAGATTTTTCCATTTTGAACTCAAGCTCACTCAAGGAGAACAGTTGCTTTTTTCAAAGAAAGGATGGGCAACTCCAAAATTATTAATAAGGCTCGATTTGCATGGATGGGGCATTCTGGAACAATTATTATCTTTATTTCTCTTATCGAGCATGGCTGAGAATGCTTAGCAGGACGAAAACCCTGTGTTGGATGGGACGACAACCCCAGTCCAAGTGCTGATCACTCTAGAACATCATAACAAGAAGGCTGATATAGTTGTGAAGACAGGTGAAGACAAAACCCAGACAAAATTCTAGAAGACATGTTGCCTCTGGAAGGAATTCGCTGCATACAAGACTGAAACGTGACTTGATCTCAAGTGTTGCGGATCCAAGGGAGTTCGGGCACACAACTTACTCTTTGGCTTTCAACCCAGCGTCTCCAGGTTCACTGAATAACTATGCTTTTATTCATTTTCTGAGTATTGAATGTACAAGGAACTCTGTGTAGTTAGGCGTCTATGCTGGTAATATTATTCTGAAATAATCCCTGTGCATATCTCGGGTTATAGTACAATTCTGGGTGATTTGCAAATAAAATCTGGGTATCAAAATTCAAAACGGGTCACTGTTGCATGTTTTTCCTATTTCATGAAGTTGTTTTATCACTTGTGCAAATTACTGAATGCAATCACAAATTATAAATTCTATTAAACTGAGAATCTCACAATCAATCTACATTTCACCGGGAAAGTATATTACAGTGGTATCAGAGCTTCGAATCCTGCCTGCCTGTAGGGGTTTCTGGATGCTTTTTTCGTTGCATGTCAAGAATTTGGTTGCCTTTTTGCTCCTAACCCAAAACATGTCAGTATAAAGTGTTTCTATGCATTCAAGAGGGTTTGAACCACACAGATACAATACAAGGAGTAGGTCAGGACAACAAGAAGAAACTAAAATTAACCCAACTGAGGGAGATATGGGTGAAAGAAGAGACGAAAGTCCACCAAGAGAGCTGAATAATCAATTGAATGATTTTTTGACAGTATTTGCCCAACAACAACAGCAGATGATGCAACAGTTCTAGGATCGTATGATCACTGCTTTGGGACAGTTAAGGGTTGGTCATTCTCGCTCTGGAAGGTCTAGTAGTCAACATAGCAAAAGTAATGCTAGGCATGAGAACCAAGATAGAACAACAGATACAAGGTCTGATCGACCTTTACGTCCCACCTTTATACCTCGTCAGGTTGAAAGGGAACCCATCCTAGAGGTAGAGGAAGTAGAGACCCACATTACAGATGACATCATGGTGGCTCGGGATGAGTATTTGCAATTACCAGCTGATGTGAGGCAGCTAATGAATTTAAACTAGTTCATGAATCAGCGTAAGGACAAGGCCAGAAATCATCAGGAGGGACAAGATTGGAGACCTAGAGGACCAGCCAGGCAGGGCACTCAGCCTGTGGAGTATAAGGATGCCTTGAACAAAATAACCATCCCAACTTTCAATGGAACCGAAGGCTTATCAGCTAGATCATGGGTTCATAAGTTAGATACCTTCTTGGCACTTAAGCCCATGGAGGAAGAAAAAGCAATATAGTTTGCTACCATGCATTTGGATGGGGTAGCTTATGATTGGTGGCATCACGGTCTTATTTCCTAGGATCATACTATGATTCATTCATATGAAGAATTTGTCAATAGGCTGATTACACGCTTTGACCAGAAAGATATAGAAGTTTACTACAGGGAATTAGCCCAGTTAAGGCAAGGAGGACAACTTGAATCATACATCAACGAATTCCAAAAAATTGCAGTAATGGTTCTTGATATGCCTCAGAAAAGAATCACAATGCTCTTTGTTGAAGGCCTAAGTGACAGACTTAAAGGCTTAGTTAAAGCTCATAGGCCCAGTTCTCTTGATGATGCTATTGGATTAGCAATGGACTTAGAGAGTACAGCACCATATCAGCCTCAAAAGAAAGAATTCAGCTCTTGGAAAACGGATAAAAGGGGTCCAAACCAGCAGAGAAACACAAGTTTCAATCAGTCTAGAAATGCACCTTCAAAAGCTGATCAAGAATCACGAAACGAGCTGAGGAGGAATAAACCGTGCTTCTCCTGTAAGGAACCTTGGGAACCAGGGCATCGTTGCCTTGGCAAGGATAAACTTCATTTAATTGAAGTACATTCAGAGGATGAGTCTGAAGAGGATGTTGAAGAAGGTCATACATAGGACTTTCAACCACCACAGATTGAATTGGAAAACACTGCAGATAGAGAAAACCCACACATAGCTACTCTTTCTAGAATTCCGAGAGGTAGACCCTTCCGGTTAAAAGGAGTTCTTAAGGGGCAGCGGATGGTGTGTTTAGTGGACAGCGGTGCAACTCATAACTTTATTGATGAAGGTTTAGTCAGTAGACAAGGATTGCAGGCAGAGGAATTTCCTGGATTTAATGTAATTGTTGCAGATGGTTTTCCCCTGAGTTGTAACTGTGTGATACCACAACTGAAAATTCAAATAGGAGACTATACTCTAATGGGAGACTTCTATGTTCTTGGTCTCAGTAATGTGGATGCTATTTTGGGTCTTCAGTGGCTTGAATCATTAGAGAGTATGTTCAGGACTTCAAACAGATGCATTTGGAGTTTATGGTTGAGGGTAAGAAAACCATACTGAAAGCTATGGCGGATGGAGGACCAAGGGTGGTCTCAGCAAAAAGAATGGAAGCTATTTTCCGTCATGATGATATTGAGTGGGCAGCCCAATGTTTTGTTTCTAACAATGCTGCCACATATAAGGAACCCCCTTACCATGTTGATATACAATCTATGTTAGATAAACATGGTGCTGTGTTTGGAGATATTCCTCCGGGACGTCCACCGGATAGAGGATTTGAGCATGTGATTGAGTTGGAAGAAGGCTTAAAACCAGTTATAACCACTCCTTATAGGCACCCTTGTCACTTCAAAGAGGAGATTGAAAAGACAATTAAGGAGTTGCTGAAAATGGGACACATATGCCCAAGTTCTAGTCCTTTTGCATCCTCAGTAGTGCTGGTTAAGAAAAAACATGGCACCTTACGTATGTGTATTGATTACAGGGCTTTGAATAAAAGGACTATAAAGAACAGGTATCCCATTCCTAGAATAGATGAACTCTTGGATGAGTTACATGGATCAATTTTCTTTTCTAAGATTGATTTACGTTCTGGCTATCATCAAATAAGTGTGAGAGAGGAAGACATTCAGAAGACATCTTTCTGTTGTCACTATGGGCACTTTGAATTCCTTGTTATGCCCTTTGGTCTCACCAACGCACCAGCCATGTTTCAATCTTGCATGAATCACGTTTTCCGTGAACAGTTGAGGAAGTTTGTATTAGTATTTTTTGATGACATACTAATTTATAGCAAAACTTGGGAAGAACATTTGCAGCATTTAGATATTGTTCTGAGTATCATGGAACAACAGTCATTGTTTGCTAAAGCTTCAAAGTGTGAATTCAGAATGTCAGAGATTCTTTATCTAGGGCATGTGATTGGTGTTGATGGGGTAAAAGTTCATCAAGAGAAGATACAAGCAATCTTGGAGTGGCCACCTCCTAAGAACATTTCTGATTTGAGAGGATTATTGGGTTTATGCTGTTATTACAAAAGATTTGTGAGAGGCTTTCCAGGAGTTAAGCTTACTGGTAGATCTTACAGAGGGGGCTCCAGGCATGGGTCTACAAAGAGAGCCTGAGGGGCTGGCACTTGAAAGCTCAAAGGGACATCATGAGCATGTCAGTGTGCGCTTGCTCCTTGACTTCTAGAAGCTGCGCGTGTGGAGTGTGATGATGCTTAGGGGCCGGGGGAGTGGAGGCAGGTACTAACCAGGAGGGTCCGGGCATACGGGTAGAAAGCAAAGAAGCTTAAGAAGAGATCAGGAGAAATTGTATTTGCAGTATGAAAGAGATGTTAGCGGCTATCAGCCATACATTATGAAAATTTCGAGCTTGACATTTAGTGGGAGTTACCAAAATTTAGAAGCTGATCAATAGTCTTGTCTATTTTTTTTTGGAACAGAAGGATCTCAATGAACGCCAACAAAAGTGGGTGAGTAAGATTCAGGCATATGACTTTGATGTGGAATATATCAAAGGAAAGAAGAATGTGGTTGCTGATGCACTTTCTAGAAGACCCACTCTTCGCTCACTTACATAAATTTCCGCTGATTGGAAATCGCAGCTGCTGGCTGAATATTCTAAAGACTCCTTTGCTTGTGATATAGTGGATGGGAAGGTACAGGATGATAGATATACCCTAATAGGAGAAGTGATATATTACAAAAATAGGATCTACCTTGTACCTGGGTCTAAACTTAAGCAGAGTATTATGAAAGCATTGCATGACACCTTTAGCTAGACATCAGGGGTTCTTCAAAACTTACAGGCAGGTAAGAGAGAGATTCTCCTGGAAAGGGCTTAAGGATGATGTGCTACAACATGTCCGTGAATGTTTGACATGCCAGCAGAATAAGGCAGAGCACACTTTTCCAACAGGTCTTTTACAACCTTTACCCATTCCGGAACAGAAGTGGGAAGGTATATCTATGGATTTTATCACATGTTTGCCACATGTCTAGGGGAAAGATTGCATATATGCGGTCGTGGATAGATTGACCAAATATGCGCATTTTTTCGCTATATCTACTGATTACACCGCAGTTTAGGTGGCAAAAGTATTCTTCAAGGAGGTATTTAGGTTACACGGACTCCCCAAAACAATCGTCAATGACCGAGACAGCAGATTCTTAAATATGTTTTGGCAGGAGTTGTTTCGTTCGGCAGGTACAGAGTTGACACCAAGCACGAGTTATCATTCTCAAACCAATGGCCAAACAGAGATAGTAAACAAGTGGATTGAGGGATATCTACGGAATTATGTGTCGGGACAACAACGTGCTTGGATTAGATGGTTGCACTTAGGTGAGTATTGCTACAATACCACCTACCACATGTCGATTGGCATGTCTCCCTTCCGAGCCTTATAAGGGTATGATGCCCTATCATTTGTAGATGTGGCCTTTGATGATAGCAGGGTCCCACGGGCCAAGGAGACAATGCAAAACCTCCGGGGCCATTCTCAGGCACCCAGAGATAATCACCAACCATTTTCGGGGAACCAAGAAAATACCACGAGAGTTAGAGAGATCGGTGGGGAACTTAGTTTTTCTTCGTTTGTGCAGGCAGTCCTAGAAAGAGTGAATAAGAAAAACTTGCTCCTTGGATAGCCATACAAGATAATTAAGAGAATAAGCCGAAGTTGCATATGAGAGATTGCATGAGGCACCGGTGGGCGTGAGATTCCACAGCATCTTCCATGTTTTTCCGCCTTGTCTCAAGAGAGCATTGGGTCAGGTTGTGGCATCCCCAGAGCTTCCTCCACCTGATGAAGAAGGAAAATTGGTTCTTGTTCCTGAGGGAATTGCAGATTGGAGGGAGAGGAAACTGAGAAATAAAGTGATTCGGGAATATCTGATCAAATGGAAAGACCTTTCCGTTGAGGATGCAACATGGGAAGGGGAAGAAATTCTTCAGCACCCAAATTTAAGATTACGCAGGGGACAGCATTACCAGGAAGGAGACTTCCGCCATCATACACTTTTATGAATAATAAAATAATACCAAAGGGATAAAATTTCCCTGTCTTCAATTCAAAGTTGGGAAAATTATCTACGAATTAAGTGATAATTAAATTAAGGCTGAAAACAAAAAAACTTTATTCTATCAAATTTATTTAATTATCATCTTTAGACATTGGTGGGGGCCACTTTAATAATAATCTCTTTTCTTCCAACGGGCACCTTGGTCTGAAATAAATCAAAGAGATAATATTTAAGCCTGTGCGGTTACAGATGGAGACGAATTCAGATTTTTCCATTTTGAACTCAAGCTCACTCAAGGAGAACGGTTGCTTTTTTCAAAGAAAGGATGGGCAACTCCAAAATTATTAATAAGGCTCGATTTGCATGGACGGGGCATTCTGGAACAATTATTATCTTTATTTCTCTTATCGAGCATGGCTGAGAATGCTTAGCAGGACGAAAATCCTGTGTTGGATGGGACGACAACCCCAGTCCAAGGGCTGATCACTCTAGAACATCATAGCAAGAAGGCTGATATAGATGTGAAGACAGGTGAAGACAAAACCCAGACAGAATTCTAGAAGATGTGTTGCCTCTGGAAGGAATTCGCTGCATACAAGACTGAAACGTGACTTGATCTCTAAGTGTTGCGGATCCAAGGGAGTTCGGACACACAACTTACTCTTTGGCTTTCAACCCAGCATCTCCAGGTTCACTGAATAACTATGCTTTTATTCATTTTCTGAGTATTGAATGTACAAGAAACTCTGTGTAGTTAGGCGTCTATGCTGGTAATATTATTCTGAAATAATCCCTGTACATATCTTGGGTTATAGTACAATTCTGGGCGATTTGCAAATAAAATCTGGGTATCAAAATTCAAAACGGGTCACTGTTGCATGTTTTTCCTATTTCATGAAGTTGTTTTATCACTTGTGCAAATTACTGAATGCAATCACAAATTATAAATTCTATTAAACTGAGAATCTCACAATCAATCTACATTTCACCGGGAAAGTATATTTCATTTTGGTCATAATGCCCTTCACTACACTAGAAGAACTTTGAGCCCCAAAATAAAATGGGATCCCTTCAATATTTGCTTTCTATGTGATACATTGATTTTGATTTGTCAAGAGGAACTTGCTTAAGCTCTAACAGAACAGTCTTCCTTTTTTCCAATGACTTTATAAATGGCTCTTCCATACCCATCTCAATTTTCCTTAGGGTTATCAACCATTTATAACTGATTAGCACAACAATAATATCTATGGGAACAACACAAATATGCCTTTAGTTGGATATCACCAATTGGGAATGGTAATTGATTACCACATAACTTGTCCCCAAACAACTTGAATTTTGACTATGATGGCAGATTTGGAAGGAAGATTGAATCTTTTGACAGTTCCTACAATAATTAAATTGTTCACACTAAAATCTTTTAATAGAAAATGCTATTCATACATATCTCTTCCCATGGGCTCTTACCCTAAAATTTCAGGAATGCACCAAAATATCAACTGCAGAAAGAGAAATATTGGCATATGGAAGGGAAATTTAATTCCTTTTCATCTTTCAAAGTTTAATCAACTTAGTCTTCTTTGTTCACTCCTTCAGTCCATCGTTATCTTCATCAACAATTTTAATCAAATTGAATGGGTAGAATTAGAGTACTTATGGCCCAGATTCCACTTTTGTCCATAATATATATGTATAGAACAGAAAGCTTGAAGTTTTGGAGGGATATCAAAAAATTGGTGCTCAATTTCACTTTTCAATCTACATTTGTTATTATATGTGAAATGGCATTTGCTGCAGGTTTTCTATGCTATTTTGATTTGCCTTTCTTTTCTTTCCTTTCTCTTCAAGTTCACAACTACAAGTGCAAAAATGATTTCTGTAATTGTGAATGGAAATGCAAATGGGTGAGTGGGTTACATATAGGGTGTGTTTAGAGTTTATAAGGGTTGTAGGAGGTTTGTGGGCCCTTAACACCTTCTTTTCTTCATTTGCATTTAAAAAAAAATGAATTTTTTTATTTAAATTAAAAATGGGGACTCATCCTTGATTTCCTTAAAGGACAAGGAATGGGTAGGGGATGTCCGTTGCCATCCTTGTGTCCCCCAAGGGCCCAAACAATGGTGGGGATGGGGATGTAGGGCTAGGGGATGGGAATGTGTCCCCGTGTATCTCTAGATTTTATTAGTACTACAAATAGTTTAAATTTAGTGTCCCACAGGGGCCAGTTCCTCGTCCCCCCTCCAAAAAAGAAGGGCTGTTTAGGGGGCGAGGATGGGGACAAAACATTCCCTGCTGTTCCCCTCCACTGCCACCTGTTGGTGGGAATGTCTCTGGTGTGTTCCCCTTTGCAAAGGATGTTGGGAGGACTCCCTGATGATCCTGGGTAGCTAGGGGATGCATTGGCATCCCCTTAGTATCCTGAGGATGCTAGGGAGTCTCCATGCTGAACAAAGTTTCTTTATGTCATGACAATGCTGATTTTGATTTTTGTCAAAGCTTTGAACAAAGAGACAACATGATGGCATGTAAAAATGGTTGACATTTAAAGAAAGGAGGAATACTTACATGGTATTGGAAGCAAAGTAGACTCATAAAAGATCTGTTATTGTTTTGTTTACTTGGATGAACGTTCTCGTATCTTAATTTTACAAAGTTGGTGATCAATATTTCCTAATTTGTACATCACAGACACCTTAGGCTTAGTAGATAGTGGAGGAAGCAGGGAGGGTAGGACAGTGGTGGATTTTATCAAGTTTTCATAAATGTTTGTGAGTTTCTGCTGAGTGCTGTAAGGAGTTTACAAAAGCAGAGAAGAAAATAAATAAATTAATACAAGAATGACAATATTCCCGTCTTCAACTGTGTGACCCTCATTACTTATACCAGTTAGATTCCCCAACTTAATTGTTAATATCTGAAAAACGAAGATTTGATCAGAAATAATGAGGAGTTGGTGTCAGAGAAAACATAGGAATCACAAGAAAGATATATATTTATTATCAATTAGTTTAATAATTATAAATATTAGTTAGTTTAGTTAATAAGTCTATATTAATAATATTAAATATAGTAATAATAATATTATTTTTTACATACATACGTACATATATCTATGTATCTATATGTAAGTATATTGTATGTATATATCTATATTACATATATGTTGCCACCCACCGCCCCTTCTCTGTCTCCAAAATCTAACCCATGGTCCCCCCATCCCCAAAATCCATTCTTCCGTCCTGTTCTGCAACTTTGTGAAACATAGTTTCAATTATTATTTACGATAGGTGTAGAGGAAACAAAGTGCAGTGTGCAAGTAAAAGTTTATGGTCAT
>VDFB02347861.1:0-99308 GCA_007258455.2 Sequoia sempervirens
GGATATTCTATGTTAGATTTTGGTTGTGCCTTTTCTTTGATTTCTAACATTGATGAGCCTAGGACTGTTAAAGAGGCTATGGGTATGTCTAATGTAGATTCTTGGTTGGGAGCCATGAATGAAGAAATCACATCATTGAAGAAGAATGATACATGGGATCCAGTACCTTTTCCCAAAGGACGAAAGCTTATTGGATGTAAATGGGTGTTCAAGAAAAAGATAGGTCTCGATGGTAGTGTTGAGAAGCATAAAGCAAGGTTGATCACGAAAGGATATTCCCAGATGGAGGGAATTGATTATGGGGAAATCTTTTCTCTTGTAGCAAAGCTAACATCCATTCGATTCTTGTTATCACTTATAGTAGCGTATGATTTAGAAATCGAGCAAATGGATGTGAAGATAGCTTTCCTTCATGGTGATTTAAAGGAAGAGATTTATATGTCTCAACTAGAGCATTTTATTGAGAAAGGTAAAGAGAACTTGGTATGTAAGTTAAAGAAATATATGAATGGTCTAAAGTAGTCTCCTAGAATGTGGTACCAAAATTTTGATACATCTGTGTTGTCTTTGGGATTTGTGAGATCAAATTCTGACCATTTTATTTATTTTAAGACTGAAAATGGACGTCTTCTTATTATTGCCCTATATGTGGATGACATGTTTTTCATTGGGAATGGTAAAGGTATGATTTATGAATTGAAGTCTCACTTGTTAGTATAGTTTAAAATGAAGGATCTAGGTTCAACTAGGTATATTCTGGGGATGGAAATCGGAAGGGATAGAGCAAATAGAAAGCTTTGGCTAAGTCGAAGCAAATGCATGAACTCTATCCTAGAGAGATTCAATATGACAGATTGCAAATAGTTAGTTGTTCCTGTGTAGCAGGGAACAAATATTTTTGTAAAAGATTGTCCAAAATCTCCTACTAAGATGGAGGACATGACCAGGGTACCTTATGCAGGTGCAATTAGTAGTTTAATGTATGCAATGGTTTATACTAGACCAGACATTTCCCAAGCAATGGGAGTTCTTAGTCAATTTATGGCTAATCTAGGACAAACACATTGGGATGTTGTGAAAAGAGTTTTTAGATATTTGAAGGGTACTTCAGAGTATGCCTTATGTTATCATGGTTATTCTATTGGATCTCTACATTTAGTAAGCATTCATGGATATGTGGATTCTAATTGGGTGGGTGATATTGACAATAGAAAATTCACCAGTGAATATTTTTTCATGTTGTTTTGTGATGTAATAAGTTGGATGAGCACGTGACAAGTTGTAGTCACTTTATCCACTACCGAAGCAGAGTACATGGCAGCAACACATTCTTGTAAAGAAGCAATTTGGCTTAGAAGAATGTGTTTGAATGTTGATTTTGATGCAGGTTAGATTACTATTTGGTGTGATAGCCAAAGTTCCATATGTTTGACGAAGAATCCAACTTTCCATGCCATAACAAAACACATTGACGTGAAATACCATTTTGTTCGTGATATGGTGGAAGATGGAAAGGTTAACTTGGAAAAGGTTAAAACTTTGGTGAATGTTGCTAATGCATTGACAAAGCCAGTGAGCACAAAGAAGTTCAAATGGTGTACAAATTAGACGGGCCTTGAGGCCCAGGATGATACAGTGACTTCGAGCATTGATTGGGAGACAATAAAGTCTTCATCAAGAGGGAGAATGTTGAGAAAAAAGGTGTCTCAAACTTACTAGTTAAGGCTCTTTGAAATTAGGAAAACACTTAGCCAATTCAAATACTTCTACACCGCAGTATCGTGGAAGTCTAAACTAGAGTTGGTGGGCTGGCGATAAAGGTTCACCTAATTGTTACCCACCATCCCACAACAATCAAATGAGGGGGTTTGTGGTAAGGCGGTAGGCTGCAGTATAGCGGTAACTCGTGACCCCGCAATGGTCAGTTGGAAAGGTCTTCGATGTGGCAGTATAGAACCCACAACCCCACGACAGTCTATGAGGGGGTCTATGGAATGACGGTATAGAACCTGCAACCCTGCGACAGTCTGATGAGGGGGGTTGTGGTATAGCGGTAACCTGCGACACTGCAATGATTATTTGGATGGACTGTAGTGGAGCAGTATCGTGCAGTATGGCGATAACTGGTAGAGTGATGAAGATTAGTGCAACCTCACGATGATTTAAGGATAACTCAATGAGATTGAGGTTATGAATGTTCATGTAAAGTCCACGAATTTCACTTACTAATTATAACCTTTAATTGCCATAATAATTTAATAGAATAAAAATTATTATAAAAAAGGTGCAGAATAAGAGGAATAATTAAATTACTTTCATCACTAAATTAAAATGGAATAACATACACCAATGAATCAAAGTATATCAAAACAAGGTTGTGCCTTCATTAGATTTAGTCATGTAGGCTTACACATGAATTATCATCATCTCAACAATACATGTAAATTCAAATACTATAATGCAAATTAAGGAAGTAACAAGAACATAAGTGCATCCACAAAGAAACCATAACACAAATATTTTCATGAGTGGAAAACCCTCTCGAGGATGAAAAACCACTCGTAAAAGTGCCTCACTGGCTTAATGAAATGCCTCACTGCAAAGTCTTAATGGCTACAAAATTTCAAATTACAAGATGCCTCACAGGCAATTATCATACTGTCTCGCTGACATGACCATCCATTACATATTTCTGGATATCATGACTATCACACCTAACAAGGAGCATCAAGAAGTTATTTTACAATTTACATAAGTCTATAAGCAATAGTTTCAAGTTTCACCAATGAATCATCCCTGCATAGGAAATTAAGGTAATGCCAACACTATCATGATTTGCTCCCAATTATTTGCAAAATAAGACCATTCTACCTCCAATGACCTCTCAACTAACACACAAGTACGCTAAAAACTATAAGCCATTCACATAATGTTTCATGAAGTGATCCTAGGCCTACTAGAATGCACCCATACCTATGCAATTATAACAAAAATGCTTACTTCTAAACTCATTGATTCATAGAGGTTTCAACAATAAGAGAATGATACTATAAAAGAGTTAAGAACTTAAGAGCACTGTGAATCTAACTAAGAGAAACTATATGGTGTGTTAGGTAAAGCTACAAGTTAAGCTTACAACTCACAAGAATGACACTTTTAATCTTCCAAATCAATCCCAATTCTGAGTAATGCTACTATGGAATAAATATAAATCAAAGACAGATCCAATCCAAAAGGTTATATAAGTTAAATAATGTTTTCTCCTATGCATTAAGAGGGTTGAGAGTGTTAAGAAATTTACCTATCAAGAAACAACCATGTAATGAGAAATTTTCCAAAGTCCTATGTTACTACTATTGAAACAAGTGTAAGAAAGTAAGTTGAAGATCTAAGCAATATAGAAATCAGAGAGGAAGACATATATTTTATTGTTATTATCTATATGATCTTTCAAGGTCCATCCTTACTGATTGGTGGCATCATATGACCTTACAATCTATTCTTAAAGATAACATATGTTTTCCTATCATTATTTTACTCCTACTGGTCATAGGCTCATAGCTATATCCCATATCCAGAATGCTTCTTTTTAAATTTGAACCACAAGTTTTAGTATCCATCTCTATGGATTGTTTTAGGTCAATCAATGAGATTTATCCCAACATCAAATCAGAGCAATGGCTTATTCTAAAGAACTCCCAAACTCCACAACATCTTGCATGCATGCTACATAAAGAAAGCCCAAATCTATAACTCATCCTAACAATAATTTCCCTCAAATATTGTAAATATAAGTCTAATCAAATTATGGTTTAATTGTAATTTTAATTAAGTGAAATATAGGTATATCTGCTCAGATAGCAAAAGGCTGGGGTAACAGATATTTGACAAAGTTGAATGGATTCTACAAATGGGTGATACATGTAATTCAATTCAAAGAACCACATCAGCACTCACCCAAGCTTGTATCCATCAAGAGATTCTAGCAGGTAAATGATAACATTAATATTATTTGTCTTTCACATTTGTATCTTCTAAAGAAAACTTGGAGGATAAACTTCTTCATCAATAGCAAAAAGGCATATGAAAAATATCTCAAATTTGGAGTCTCTTTAATGTACTGACATATTCATTTTTTTGTAATAACGTTTCAACATTATTGGGAAACATGATCACAGACAATATTTTCCATGCAAAAACAAATATAGAAGGCCTAACCTTCATGGATATGGATTATGGTATAGATACTAATTCAGTGTCAAATAGAAATATAGCAAATCTTAAAATATTTTGGACACAATACAACCGGACTATGATAGATACGAATATACATGCAAAACATATCACATCATCTTGGAAATATTATTTCTACTAATATGAGACCACATTTATCAACTAGAGCAAGAGAAAACTCCACAACAAAGAATCAGTTCTACAAGTGCACAAAATTGCTCTAGAAACACCATGAACTACAAAGCAATCAAAAATTCCTTCCAATATGAGTTCTACTATAAAGAACATCTCGCATTTTCAATAACATAACAATATAATAGAAAAAGAATTAAAAGATCATTTCAAAATGTAAAATCTCCAAACTGCTCACGATGGAAAAAATCAATAAAATGTATGACAGCAAAGAATCAATTTTCAGCACGTAAATATAATAAATATTAGGGCATTAATTCGTTTAAACATATATCTGTTAATCTCACAATTGTAATGACAGAAGCTCTAAAACCAATAATCACAAAACCAATATAGAGCAAGATCAGGGAAAAATAAGGGTAAATCTACATTCTACAGAGATAAATTACCAAGAACACATACCTGGTTTGAAATTATACCTCTTCTTGTGAATTCCCATGCCCTCTGAAATAATCACGCAAAAGTAGCTATCCCTACCAAAATGAACCCTGACATTGAATTTCTAAGAGCACTAATTTGCTTGCAAAACAAGGGGGAATGTGCTTCCTTCATTGCGGCCACCTTTCCCTTAGTTTGTACCATGAATTTCCAACTCTTCTTACTCCCTCTCCAAATGTGAACTCTCAAAATAAAATGAGGAGTCCATATGTTGAACCCCCTTAGCTAGGCCTCTTTTCCCAAATATATATATAGATTATTTTCCTTTTAATGGCAAATCATTTTGTTGTATTTTTATTTCAATACAAAAGGGGAGGGTGTGATGCGGATTTCTATCTCTAAACCTACTAGTTAACACAATGCTGTTTTCTGTAAAGACATGGTTATTTATTAGAACAGAAAGATGGTAAAACTCAACAACATGCTTTTGTTTCTTTGGTGCATTAACACATCCTGGTATAAAGAGAGATTTGTGCAACATGGTTAAAACAAATATATAAATGGCACAAAACAAAGACTCACTCATTTGATACAAACAAATGAAAACTCATCACCTATTAAGAAATCAGTGCTCTTGAGGAATTTCATTGGTACAGTAAGGCAGATTATTCAACTCAACAAGTAATATCAAAAATAGACTCTCTAAATTAAACTCATTAGGTGGCACATCTCAAATGCACTACAGCCTAAACACAGAGTCAATTGGCCTCTCATTTTATTCACTTAAAATAAGACTTAAAAAAAACTCCCCAGGACAGTGATATTTAGGTTAAGGCAGCCAGGGGATGAGAGTGCAATTAATGGTGATTTTCATGTGAGGTGGAACAACATCCACCACATTTGAACTCAAGTGTAGAATAGATAAAGAGGTGAATATGGCAGATATAAGGTTTTCATTGGGAAAGCTTTGAAGGCATTTCAATGTGATTTCGGTTTTCAACTGGTTTGGACTTTCGAGGACTTTATTTTGTGTCATCGTTTCATTATTTCTATCTTATATTCTTATATGTGCATCTTAAATGAACTGTAATTGCAAAGTTTTAAACAGTTTATTTGCTTCTCTGTCCTAAAGATTAGCATTAGGAAGGCGTATTCCAAAGTCTGCTTTCCTTTTACTTATAGATTGCTTCAGTGGTAGGGTGGTGATGAATTTTGATCTTGATGTCTTCAGTGAGTAATGGTTTTCAGTAAGGATGGTTGCAACAGGAGGAATACAATACATGGCTTGGAAACAATATAGATTCAACATTTGTTATGTTAGTGTTTAAATATTGTATCTTCCTCAATTCAAAGTTGATGAGATAATGATGTTGATGTGTAAATGCTTTGCCTTTTTCTTTCTTCTTGTTTTCATACTTTTAGTCCTACAATTTTGAGAACACATGGAAAAGGTGTTGCTACTCGTGGAAAGAATATCTCCATTGACTTGTTAGAATTGGCTATGGTTGTCAAGATCTTGAGGCCAAATGGAAAGCACAAGAGAGAGAATATGCATATGCAAATATGATTCAATTGATATGAAAAATGTAGTAGAAACCCCTTGGTTATATAGCCAAGGCGAGATACAAGATTTCATAGGATTATGACAAGTGTCTTAATCATATGACATGAGACAACTTATCATAACTACCTAGGTTCACATGTGTTACAAGTCAAAAGATAAGATAACAACTAATGACAACTAACACCTTCTAGAATGATTCCTTCCTAGGACCTAAGTAAACTTAACATGTGTAAATAAGTCCCCTAGTAATGAATTAACTAGTACAAGACTTTATTCATACCAACACGACTAAAGTGTCTTTTGGAAGGTGGGAAGTATCTTCACCAGCAAATAAAAATAACTTTTGTCTCATCTAGGATATTCCCCCTCATGGTTTGCAAATATAACTATATTTTGGAATGAATTGTAATTATCAAATGAAAAAGTGACATGTGTACATTGGCCTAAAGCCTATTTTGCTCCCTTGTTTTTATAAAAGGGAATTCAGGTCCAATTGTATGGGTTGTTGATTGATCTCAGAGAACAATTTTGAAAGAGACAATACATTGAATAGAATTGAGTATGTATCTAGGTTAAGAATATTTTGTTTTTGCAAAAAAAAATCGATGACAATACTAGCATTTGAATATAAAGAATGACATAGTTTCAAGGCCGATTCTCTCCCGGTGTATTCATCATTCGAATTATCAATGAAATGATCAAGGTTTGTTTCAATGGTCTTCATTGTGTTCCAATGAATGTATGGTTTTTTCTTTGTTCTAATTCAAAGAATTAGTTAAATTGCTTGGATGAAATCATAGGTTTGTGTGATTTGAGTATTGGGTGATAATAAATTTTTGGTTTTGAATAGTTGAGTATAATGTTGTAATACAACATTGTAGAAGCTCTGTGATGCTAAGTGTTAAGTTATTTTTAAATTTGGTTTGCATTTGATTGGACTATGTACTCTGGGTTAAGGCGTAGTTTTGGGATTTGTTTTTGTGTTCCAATATTCTTGATCATTCACAAACAATACATTCAAATCACTTAATTCTTTAAATTTCTTGTTGAAATGCATGTCGAGTCAAGGTTTACCATGCTCTATTGCTTTTGAAATGATTAATATGTAAAGGATTTGCTAGATATTTGCATCTATTGAATTTACAATCAATTATGTGTAGAGCTTGTCTGTTATTTACAATGTACAAGGTTAATTGGCACAGAGGATCTTGAATACATTGTGTGGAATCACCCTCTTGGGTTTTGCAGAGCCCAAAGTGCAAGAGGAAAGCCTTTCTAGGCTTTCACTCATTCATTGGCCAATCCCTCCAATTAGATAACCATTGGAAGATGGCAATTCCATAGGCTATTTTGTGAAATCAACTTGGTATATTAAAAACACCAACAAAACTATTTCAAGAAAAAATCCACATGATAAAGGAAAAGTGTGTATTAATATTTGATAAAGAGATACATTCAATAGACTAACAATCTCTTCACTTTGACAACACTTTGTCAATAGTTGTGCATATATTAAATAAACTTATTAAACTACTATTTCATGCCTCTAACTTATAGATAAGTGGGAGAGGAATACCAAAAATATTTTCCTAAAATAGTTTTCCATAAAATCAATGATAAAATAAAAAAAAATATCACATCCAAAATCAAGAGTATCATTTGAGAATGGTAAATGGAACTCCCAATGAGCCTTGAATCAAAAAATAACCTACATATCAATAGATGGCATCTTTGACCTATAACTCCATAATGGACCATATCTCAATGTGGGCATCCAAAATAATCACCCAAGTCATATGGGACCTACCAACAACATGCAAGAAACTCCATTATTTATTTCCCATGCCTAAATTGAGAAATTTACTAAAAATAGCTTTGTAACCACCATTACCAATTACACCTCCTTCATGAATGCTTAAAACAACTAATTATAATATTCTTGAGGAATATTAATTACAAACTATTTTTTGATTAAATCTTAGGTGTCTAGGGATACTTTTCAAGAGTGTTGGAGATACATAAAATATACATAGGATTGCAAGATAATGGTATCTTAATACTAACATTCTCCCTCTTGACATTATATATTCTAAACACATCCATGATAAATATGTAAATATAATTAAGTATAATAATTAAGGCCCATGGCCTTTCTACACCAAGAGAGATTATCCATGGTCATTGCATTTGTAATCACATCTACAACATTGTCCATAGGAGCAACATTATCTAATAAGACCTTACTATTCTAAATCATTTCTTGCACAAAGTGATATTGGACATCAAAATTCTTAGTACGAGCATGATGCATGGAATTCCTATCCAAATAAATATCACTTTGACTATCACATCCTTTTCGAATAATCCTACATAAAAAGTAATGCCCATACAAAGTCTCCATAGCCAAACTACCTCCTTAGAGGCATGTTTAGTAGACATATATTCTACTTTGGTGTTGGGAAAAATGATTACAAATTATTTTACTCATCCTACTCACGAAAACTCCAAACATAGAAAACACATAGCCACTAGAAGACCTTCAACTATCCAAGCCACTTACCAATTTTTATCAAAAAATCCCTATCTATTTAATGACTTGTCCACACCATCATTAGCATGATAACACAATTAAGATTATCAAAAGTTTCATTCAAATAGCTAAATATAATTTTACCAAAATTCCAATGCTCTTTATCAAGGCTAAACATAAATATATTCAAAACTCCTATTGCTTGGGTAGTATTTGGTCTAGTGTAAACCATTGCATACATCAAACTAGCATAAAATGTGTTAGAAATCCCATCAAAATTGTCATCTAATTTAGGACACATGTCTAAAGTATGATTAGTACCCATACGAAATGGAATTATAGTTTATAATCATGCATACTAAATCATCATAAAATGGTATTCAGATACTTATTCTAACTCAACCAAATATTTCTATGCACCTAATCTATGATAATCTCCATCCCAAGAATATACTTTATAGCCCCCAAGTCCTTCATGTCAAATTTTCTAGAAATTTGATTTTTGAGCTCCCTCATCATCATCTTGTTATTACTAATAAATAAACACCATCCATATACGAGATAATTATTAGAATCTAACCATCAATAATATTAACATAAGCATAGTGATCTTCCTTGCACCTAACTAAACCCAAACTTAGTGAAAAAGCATCAAATTTTTGGTACCACATCCTAGATTATTGTTTTAGACCATACAATGACCATTTCAACATGTAAACTAAATTTTACTTCCCTTTCAAGATAATTTTTTTAAAATATCATATATAAATATCCTCCTTATGATTTCCCTAAGGAGAAAGAAATTTTAACTCTATTTTATCAATCTCAAAATCACTAGTTACATCAATATAAAAAGAATCTAATAGAAGATACCTTGGCAACAAGAGAAATTTTAACTAAAATCTAGTCTTTATATTTAGGAGTAGCCCTTGGCCACAAGTCTAGCCCCATACTTCTCTAATCAACCGTCTACATTAATTTTCTTTTTATACACCCACTTGCAACCAATGGGATTTATTCCCTCGAGAAAACTAATAATATCTTAGATTTCACAAATGTACAAGGCCATCATATCCTCTTGTATGGCATACATCCAAGACTCACTATCCTCTAAAGAGAGAGCCTCCTTAAAATATCTAGGTTCATCATTAGTACTAAAAAACTAAATACAAAACAAAAAACTAGTGGGCTATACCTATCAACTAGATTATATTGTCTTGTGGATATCCTCAAGGTAGGATTAATAGGTTATGCCTTTTATTCTTTTATGTGATCATCTTACACATCCTCGTCTAACTCTCATCTAAACCCTCTTCTTCTCCATCCTCTAATAAATCTAACTTATCTTCCACATGTGCATCTTCTTTCTTTTCCATTTTTTATTCTTAGTGCACTATTTATGTTCTTTTTATTTCTTTAGGTTCTTCTTCACCTAAATAAGCTCTAAAATCCCTAAAAGTCATATATCTAAAAACTATTATTTTATTGGTTAGAGGATTCCAAATCTCATAACCTTTAATATTATTATTGTAACTAACAAAGATACATTTCTAAGCTTATGGATCCATTTTAGATTACTTTTCTTAGCGCATATAAATATAATCCTCACAAAGTTAAGTATCCTTAAATGTGAAATTGAAGACTTCTTACCTATCGACACTTAATAGGAAGTTTTATCAATAAGAGCTCAACAAGGAGATCTATTAATCAAATAACATGTGCTTACACCCTCAACCCAAAAGCACCAATTTAGTTGTATATCACTTAGCATACTTCTAGCTCTCTCCATTAAGGTTTTGTTCATTCTTTCTACTATCCCATTTTATTGGGGAGTGCAAGGTGTAGTCTCCAACTTAGAAATACCTGCATGCTTACAAAATTCATCAAATTCCCTAGAGCAATATTTACCACCATTTTCATATCTCAAAACCCATATCTTATAATCTTTTTTTATATAACTAAGATTTTATATTCCTTAAACTTAGTGTAAACTTTAGATTTGAATGCATAAAATAATATTTTGGTGATTTTGGTCAACTTTCACCTATTGATGACATTCCAATGTATGTTGGAGCTTCATTTAGGATAACACTATGTTCAAAATTTAACTTGGTCGTTATATTAAATAATGTCTTCTTATGTCAACAAGGTGGTCAATAAACAACCTAAATTTTGTAACCTTCTTGCTAATAATAAAAATATAGAGCCAAAACTTTATATTTAGGAGCTACTTATGGCATACATTGATTGATAGATCCCTTAGTAAAAATATGTAGGTTGCATTCTAGACCTCTACACATTCGTTTCAAACAAATGACTTCATTGCTCTACATAAAAAAAAAATGCTAAAATCATTGTGGGTGTTAGTTGCATGGTGTATTGTTGAATACCTGCAAGAGGGAGATCTACAATTAATCTCAAGGATGAGCAATTTCCTTCCACAATTCTCTTGTGGGTTAGGTAGTAGGCTATGCTAACTTCCAATTTATGGCTTGTTGCAAGTCTTGTCAATGGAGAGATTGGGAAATTTGTTGCTATTGTCTACAAAATCAATAATAAACCACCTAATTTGTCATGTTTGTTGTTGTCAAGTTTGATTGGTCATCATGTTGGCCCATGTTGGGATCCACATAACCCATATCTTATGCCAATTATTTTAGTTACTTGTTGCACTCGTTGCCTATCCCCACTCAAGATAGTGCGGCCTTTGACAATCCTTAAATCCTAAGATCTTACACTTGAGAGAGCATCATCCAACATCAAAGACATTGATTGTCAAGTTTTGGTGTTCACTATAACCTCTTGAGTCTAACGCTTGGTGGATCTACATATTTCATTAGCCTTTAGCTATTTGTTAGGATGTAAGATAGTGTGTGCATCTCACTCAAGAGAAGGGAGGAGGATCACCTCAAAGCATTGACAACCTTACTTTCCTAAGCATTTTAGCTAGCCATGTGCTCCAACTCCTTGTTATGTGGCATTTGTATAGTACACCATGTTCAAAAAGAAATAAAAAGTTTGCATTACTTTAGGATTTCATGCTTTATTATACCACAAAACTAAATACAAATACTTATCAACATGCTCATTGCACAATAAATAAGATTAAAATAATTCTATTTTTATTTATTTTATTTGTAAAATGACATTTTATTAAATGATTAAATAAAATATTTTTTTATTATAAAACTATATTACATAGATGTTATTATTTATATTAAAATATAAAATTAATACAATTAAAATCAAAATTTATTTTTTTTAAAACAAAAATTCATAATAAAAATATGAAGACCATTTTATCAAAAATTAAAAAATTAATATACATATTTCAATATTATGCAAAATTTCAAATATAAAAATAACAAAGCTATATGAACACATCAATTTGATTATTTTTGTATTTACCGTTTTTACTTCATTTACCTAGTGTAACCCAAAAATCTTCTGCAATTTAGACGCTTTCTGTAACACTACGTCCGAGTAATATAAATTCTTTCTCTGCTTTCAACATCTATGACAACTGTTGTATTTATGCATTGCCAATAAAACTCAAATTGCATTCCCAATTACACTGAACAGTTTATTCACTAATCTTACAATGTAGACTGAATCGCACTGCACATTTTCTGCGCTCCAATTACAATCACAAAATGCCATTGCCATCCACAACTCATCTCAATCTCACAACATTATGTTGGAGGCTCTGCACATTCTGCTTACTACACACAACCCTCCTAAGGACTGCTCTACATGTCTCCATATATTGCGGACTTGTATTCTCAAGAACGCGCTTTCACAAGGGAGAAAGGTTCACTCTCTCATCGCTCACAGGCGATTTTCCTTCGCTACAAGCACAACTTTTCACAATCATCTTATTTACATGTATGTCAAGTGCAGAAGTTTGGGGGATGCTCGAAAAGTCTTTGACCACATGAAAGAACCAGACATCGTCTCCTGGAATACGATTATTGCAGCGTACAGAAGACATGGGTATCCTCACGAGGCAGTCACACTGTTTCACCATATGCAACAAACGGGTTTCCAACCCGATCAGTTTACATTTGCCAGCGTACTCCCAGCGTGTGCCAAAATGGGAGCTTTGGAACAGGGTATCGACATCCATCGAAGTATAAATGATAGAGGAATTTTGTCAGATGTTGTAGTTGCAACTGCTCTGGTAGACATGTATGCAAAATGTGGAAGCATTAACAAGGCACGTGAGTTGTTTGACGGAATGGCAAAAAGAAATGTGGTTTCATGGAATGCCATGATTGCAGGATATGTACAAAATGGATTTGTTGAAAAGGCTTTAGAAACTTTCAAGCATATGCAATTGGCAGGTGTAGAGCCAAATTCCACAACCTTTGCCACCATCCTCCCTGCCTGTGCCAAAATGGGAGCTTTGGAACTGGGCATGGATATCCATCAGGGCATAAAGGATAGAGGAGGTTTGTCAGATGTTGTAGTAGCAACTGCCATGCAAAATGTGGAAGCTTAAACAAGGCACGTGAATTGTTTGATAGAACGCCTCAAAGAAATGTGTTTTCATGGACTGCAATGATCACAGGCTATGCACAAAATGGTCTTGTTGAAAGGGCATTAGAAACTTTCAAGCAGATGCAATTCGCAGGTGTAAAACCAGACTCCACAACCTTTGCCAGCATCCTCTCTGCCTGTGCCGAAATTGGAGCCTTGGAACAGGGTATGGACATCCATCAAAGCATAAAGGATAAGGAAATTCTGTCAGATGTTGTAGTTGCAACAGCCCTGGTAGACATGTACGCAAAATGTCGAAGCATAGACAAGGCACGTGAACTGTTTGACAGAATGCCTCAAAGAAATGTGATCTCGTGGAATGCAATGATTGCAGGATATGCTCAAAATGGATTTGTTGAAAAGGTTTTAGAAACTTTCAAGCAAATGCAATTGGCAGGTGTAAAGCCAGACTCTGCAACCTTTGCCAGCATCCTCCCTGCCTGTGCCAAAATAAGCGCTTTGGAACAAGGTGTGGACATCCATCAAAGCATAATGGTAGGGGGTTTTCTGTCAGATATTATAGTTGGAAATGCTCTGCTAGACATGTATGCAAAATGTGGAATCATGGACAAGGCACGTGAACTGTTTGACAGAATGCCTCAAAAAGATATCATATCATGGACTGCAATGATTTCAGGATATGTGCAAAATGGATTTGCCGAAAATGCTTTAGAAACTTTCAAGCAAATGCAATTGGCAGGTGTAAAGCCGAATTCCACAACCTTTGCCAGCATCCTCCCTGCCTGTACCAAAATGGGAAGTTTGGAACAGGGTATGGACATCCATAAAAGCATAATGGAAGGGGGATTTTTGTCAGAAATTATAGTTGGAAATGCTGTGGTAGACATGTATGCAAAATGTGGAATCATAGACAAGGCACGTGAACTGTTTGAGAGGATGCCTCAAAGAGATGTCATCTCATGGACTGCAATGATTGCAGGATATGCACAAAATGGATTTGTTGAAAATGCTTTAGAAACATTCAAGCAAATGCAATTGGCAGGTGTAAAGCCAGACTCCACAACCTTTGCCAGCGTCCTCCCTGCCTGTGCCAAAATGGGAGCTTTGGAACAGGGTATGGACATCCATCAAAGCATAATGGTAGGGGGTTTTTTGTCAGATATTATAGTTGGAAATGCTCTGATAGACATGTATGCAAAATGTGGAATCATAGACAAGGCACGTGAACTGTTTGACAGGATGCCTCAAAGAGATGTCATCTCATGGACTGCAATGATTGCAGGATACGCACAAAATGGATTTTGCAAAGATGCTGTCAAAATATTTGAATTAATGAAGCACTCTGGAACATGTCCTGACATTGTAACCTTTGCTTGTGTTCTATGTGCATGCAGCCAAGCAGGTTTAGTGGATGAAGGCTGTACATATTTCAACCACATGAGTAACCCTTATTGCATTACACCTACAGTTGATCATTATGTATGCATGGTTGACCTTCTTGCCCGTGCTGGCTATCTTGAGCACACACTAAACTTTATCATTAAGATGCCAGTTAAACCTGTAGTGCTTGTGTGGATGTGTTTTCTTGGTGCCTGCAGATCACACATGAATATAGGCTTAGGAGTATTTGCAGCAATGCTGCTTCTCGATCTGGATCCTAAAAATGCTGCGACTTATGTCCTCCTCTCAAACATTTATGCAGAAGCGGGTAGGTGGGATGAGGTTCAAATGGTACGGAGATTGATGAAAGATAGAGGAATTGAAAAAATCCCTGGATGTAGTTGGATTGAATGCCATAAAATGGTACATGCTTTTTGTGTAGAAGACAGATGACATCCACAAACATAGGAGATCTATGCAAAGTTGGAGAAATTGGCTTAGGGGATGAAAGTAACAGGGTATTTTCCAGATTCTAAGACATGTACTTAATGCTGTGGAAGAGGAATGAAAAATAATTATTTCTCTGCCACCATAGTGAAAAGTTGGCAATTGTATTTGGATTGTTAAACACGCCCCTTGGAACAACTATTAGAGTTGTTAAGAACCTTTGAGTATGTGTTGATTATCACACTGCAACGAAATTTATCTCCAAGATTGTTGAAAGAAAATTTGTTGTGAGAGATGCAAAACATTTCCATCATCTTAAACAAGGACTATGTTCTTGCGGAGATTATTGGTGATGCTAAATGAAGCAATCTAAAAAGTAGGTTTGAACTACAATAATGTGCACCATATCAAACCTACAAAATAATGAAGGGACAAGGTTTTATTTTTGGTTTCTAGAAAGTTTTTTTGTTTTCGTTTTGCTTTTTTCATTTTTTGTGTTTTGAGCATTTGGCAATCTGGACCTTGTTGTTGGCTTTCTAAAATTAGATGCATACAGTGCAAGGATGATTATTGCTTATATAGAATACTAGGGTATTTGTCAAAGACCTGTTTTATGATAGAATGGACATTTCATTGAATTGTTTCCATGAAACTTGTATATGTATGAAATGAATAGCTAGAGGAGGAGGTGGAGAGTAGGGGAGGGGAAAAAGGTGAGGAACACTTCAAGTAAATGGAAAGATGCTCGAGTGGTAGGAATTGGGAGAGGAGGGCTCACAATTACCCTTGCCATTTTATATAGTTCTTTTGTTTGGATTAATTGTATTTTTTTTTTATGTCAAGTTGACCATTTGAGATTAAATTACACATTCTAGATTCGATACATAATTTTATATAAATGTATGTAGATTTTGTCTCATCTATGGTTATTTCTAATGTTACTTCACATCCCTTTGATTGATGAGATAGCTAATAGGTTTATGAACTCATAAATATTTTTAATTAATTTGATTTCAATCTATTTGTTTGCAGTTAGAAATAAACTATTATAGTTTATATATGAAAAAGTAAAAAGATTACATTTGTATTTGTGTTGTAATTGGCAGATATACATAGTGTCAAATGGGTTGTGGTTAGTTGGTAGGACCATTTGGTTTGCATGTTGGAGACTAAGGTTTAAATCTATCTAAGTGATTTCTTGGTGTTAAAGTGAAACACCCACTCCAATTGGTAGATATTGTCATAGTCCCATAGGTGATGTTGGTGGAGCATGCTGGAGGAAACACAAGAGGAAGGCAAAGGAGTAGATACCCTACAAGAGTAGATAGGAGGATATAATGTTTAAGCTAGAATAGCATGTTGGAGGAGAACATCAAAGGAAAAATGTAGGAGAAAAATGATAGCATTCAAGTTGGAGGAGCACATTGGATGAGAAGCATTCAAGCTATAGGAGCACACTAAAGAAATGTAGGAGGGAGAAAAAGGAGAGGAGGAACGTATGCCTTCCGAGAAGAGATAGGAAGTGAATAGTAGGAGGAGCATATTTTTTGCATTGTAGCTTTGGTTAAAGTGGTATCCCCACAAACAAATTGTATGGAATGTGGGTCTTATGAATAAACACCTTTGATATCAAAGGTGGGGCCCCAATAGAAACTTCAACTAATTAATCTTTAAAAATTAGTAGATTTGTATAGCATTTGAAAAAATCGCATTATGGGGGAGGGGGGCCTAGCTCGATTGGCTAAAGCATCCTGTTGCAAGCAAGAGGTCACGAGGTCTAGTCTCCCCCCAAACCTGTGGTACCAGAGGGCGTGTCGTGTCAGCGCCACCGGTCACGTGAAAAAAGTTTACCAGGCGCACTGCAATTTATAGGGAGACAGATACCCGACCGATTCCTGCAATCTAAAAAAATATATCGCATTATGAAGTTTATAGATTAATGTTAGAGAGAAGCATAGCATCTGTATATGTAAAATAAAATCACAATTTATATTGCATTATAATTCAAGGTACTATAAAATTATGTTAAAGTAATCATGCATTAGCTAATAATTAATTATTAGTCTAATTTATTCTCATGCACTTAAGCTAAACTTAGGAGTAATTTTCTATGTTAACTAGAGAGCTACTATTAGATCATTATGTCTCATTGCATGAGATGCTAACTCTTGTCATAATCTAATCCCTTTATCATTTAGGGTTCCTCCTATATAGCACTCAACCCTCATTGTATTATCATGCCTTTGATAGAACTCTCAACCTATGAGGACTCTTGTTTTCCTTGAAGATTCTTGAGGTTCATTTTGTAGCTTTTTCTTATTGATGATATTGCATATTATTATTTGCAACTCTCTTGCATGGAAGGTGTATTTATTTTTCACAATTCTAACAAATTATGCACATGATGAGATAATTTATAAATTGATACTAATAAGACCAAGGTTTGTAGGTGGTTGGGAGAGCTAAATGGGGCATTTCATTAGTGTTTAGAGTGGCAATAGGTTTAAAATGAGAGGCTCTCTAAAGGATCATGGCTAGAAAGATTTTAAAGAAATAAAATAAAAGACATCTTGAGTAGGAGCATCTAAGGTGCAAAAGCAATCTTGCATCATCTAAACATGTTTTCTTTCATGTTTGTTTTATTTTGTAGGTTTCCAAATAAAATCATAGTCATCATACTTTAAAGACTTATTTGTTTTAGTCACAATTTTAGCACATTGTAGTTCTAGATGGTAATCTTGTAGTATAATATTGCATTTGATCCTAGAGCCTTTAAATTGATATCAAAACTTCAATGCATCATACTATAGCATGCCACGTCAATTACAAGTGTTATAATTATTTATTAATATAATGAGACTTGTCAAGTTTCTTAAGGAGGACTTGATTGAATAGTGTGCCAAACAATTGAATTTGCATCAACATTTGGAGGCATAAACAAACTTATTGATCATAGGGAAGCTCATGTTAGGACCACATTGAGTTATAATGCTTACATCATACCACATTCATCTAAGGAAAATCCTTCTACACATTCCCATGTGCATTGAACATTGTACCACCTTATTAGTTCACATATAGCATCTTATTTCCTAACACTTGCTGCTAAAGCATCCTTCACTCTACTTTGGAAGGAAATTAAGTTAAAATTTAAAAGTTTAACAACAAATTAAGAGAATTGTAAAATCTAAGAGCATCATATATATTACATATTAGCTCAAAGGATTGTAATTGGATATCTACATGTTATTTGTGCTTGTAATTTCAATTGGAAATTGAGGTCCAATTTTATTGTAACCCCTTGTGAAAAAGATTGTTGATATATCTCAAATTGTGAATCAATAAAATAATTGTTACATTCATCTATTGTTTTATTTCATCTATATTGTGTGAATCTATTGAGATCTTTGTTGTGTTGGTTACGTCATTTGATAATTTTAAACTAGACCCTTCATCCATGACTACGTAAAGAAAGGAATAGCACAATTAAATTATAAAATTCTCCCTCATCAAGGGAATTATCTAGGAAGGAAAATCCCAAGTGTGCAAATTGGAATAAACGTGGGCATGATGAGCATTAGTGTTATGTAAAACAAATTGACAAGTCAAGTATCTTTAAAAAAACATATCAAATTGTCTTCAACTATGTTAGGGAATGACTTCTTCTTCATAGTTAGAGAAATAGGAGATCAAGACACTAGTTTCTATTGTATGTTCTAAGTTAGGGAAATGAATCCTTGCTTTTAGAGTTTGACATCATATGTCTTCATCATAGACTATGTGTTGTTCTTTTGAGATTTAATCTACACCTTGTATTCTAATGGGAAACAACACATATATGTGTGTTTATGGGATAGGGTCTATTGACATGGACAATTGATCACTCAATGATGTCCTTTGTGTACCTTCATTTCCAACTAGTATGTTTTCTATCTATTAGATTACACATAACATGATAGGTAAGATTGTTGAGTTCAATCTAGATTTTATGATTATTCAAGACTTGTAGAGTAATGATATTATTGTAGTTGGGGAGGTAAATGATCAATCTAGAATTTAAACCTCTTGCAAATTGTTCTTGATGTTCCTTCTATTGATGTGGACACTTTTCAGGAGATACAATAAGGTCATCTAAACCATCAAGTCCTTTCATTGACTAAGGTTTTAAAGACATTTTCTAACATTCCAAATCCATCATTTTCTACTTCTACCAAGTCTCCCATTGCTTCATCCATAATTTCTAATGACTTAGTGCTGAAGGATCATATTTATCATCTTCCAAAGATGGCTCCTTAGGATAAGTGCTTGAACCTTTTAGGATTGTTTTGTGACTCCTATATTGTAGACTTGGAGGAGATCATTGAAAACATTCATAGCATCTTCAATTGTTGTTTCATCATATTTTTTATCTCTTCATCTTTGGTTCCTATTATTCTTCATTTTTTGCATGGTTCTAGATTGTCACTTTCTTTAGTTAAGCTTAAGAATCCTAATTTGAGTTTGGCACCTTTTGGCACTATCATGGTGACCTTTGAGCATCTCTTATAGACATAAATTCTATGTTTTCTTCCATCATATTACCATCACAAATGAGAAGATACCTTGTATACAGTTTGGGCCTTGTTTATTCCCAAGGGGAGTAACATTGTTTGGTGATCCTAGATCCTCTTCAATATTTAGAGTCGAGTTTCTACCATTTTCTAAATAGTCTACACTTTTAGGGAGTTGCATGGTCTTTTTATTGTCTCTCTATTTGAGGAGGGTTCTCTCTCTTTTCTTGGATGGAAACTTCTTTCTAGAGAACGTTTTCCTCCCATGAGTTCTTATCCTTCATGATTCTTTGAGGGATACATTTTGTACATGGGTACCTAACATGGCCACATATTAGTTGTGACCCGTCTATCCATATTTCCTACTCACCTAAGCTATGTGTATGGAGGTGCCGGTACATTTTAGTTTTCTTACATTTGGCTTCTTTACTTTATTATGTACATAATATCTAGGATAAACTTAAAATTAGGTAGATATCTACTCGAACAGCTAATATCTCCTTTGCATATCAATAGGAATCTACTAAGATGTAATATATACTTACAACATATGACTTGTACTTTCTTAGTTTGGTGGAGACTTCTACTACACATGTGCACTTTCTCCTTTATCCCATGTTGGTTGTGTATTCACATCTTTGGTGGTGTATCCTATATGTAGACACTTGTTGCTCTCATATGAGCATCTAATCATGAATCTTGTATCATTTTCATTCTTTCAATATAATAGAATATTTTTCATATTGTCCTTTTGGCCTTCTTAATCTTAGGTGGTTATACCCATAGACAAATACTAAAAGAAAATAGAAGAAGATATGTACCAAAGAATGCACCAAATATTGAACTAGTTGTGGAAGAACAATGAAAAGAAAATATATGTCACATAAAGATGTTGAAAGTCATTCCAAAAATTGATAAGAGATCAAGAATGAATATTTCTAGTTATTATGGCAACTTGAATCTAGAAAATTTGATATATTGGATAAATTATCTAAAAGAAAAAATTTAGTATGAAGAAATTTTATTTTCTAAAAAGGTTAGATATTCTAAGACAAAATTGAAAGGACATGTTTCAATATGGTGGAGAGAAGTACCATTAGAAATTACTAAGATATAAGTTGAAAAATGGATTTATGCTTGCAAACAATTAATTAGATTTGTTGAAAAGATTACAAAAATTGAGGTAGCAAGAAGATTATATTGAATAATTTCATAGAATGAAAATTATGGATTGACATAATGAAGAGAACCAATAAAAAGTGGAAAGATAAAAAAATGGATTGAGAGAATCCATCCAAGAAGAATTGAGCATGGTAAGATTGTAGATAGTTAAAGAAACATATAAATTTGTATTGATGGTGGAGAATAAATTGAATAAAAGGTTTCAAATGAACGGTATGTGCATGGAAATGGGTCAAAAGTGGTCATGTTTTTATTTAAATCAATAGAATTGATCTTAGATGAGAAACTAAATATATTCATGCTAAAAATTTGAAGATGTGACAAGAACAAGATTCGTAGTACTCAGAATCTAGTTTCTAAAATACTATTTTTAAAATGGTGGATATTAAAAAGTTCAAATAGGGGAGGAGGGTAGCACACAAAGTGCCCCTATTTTTGTCAAAAAATATAACATAGAATTCAACTTGCTCCCCCTAAAATATGCTTTTTTTAAGGATTTGACAAATTACTTCAATGAAAATTACCTAACATCATGTAGTTTATGCCTGGTTTTTTAATGAATATATAAATTTTTACTAATTTTCAAAGTGGACACATCCTAAAAAATAAAAATTTGAGCATGCTCCCCCTTTTTTTGAAATCTAATCAAAATTCATTTTTTTATTTTTCTTAGATGTGTATAGAATGGATTCTAGAATGTTAAAATATAATTTTCTTCAAATTGGGAGAATGGATAAAAAATGACACAAAAAATAATATACATAGGTTTTTGGAAAAAAGGGAAGACACTAGGAAAAACACATTGAAGATCAATGGTGGTAGAGATTGATTTGGCTAGAGGGGGTTGGTGGTGCTATTGTGGGCCTTTCGTTGTCTTATGCTCTGCTTTGCTGGTGTTCTCTTCTATTGAGGTGAAGGGTCTTGGGAAGCTTGAGCAGTTATGGGTGCCTCTGTTGCCTAGTTCTTTTCCCCTTTATTGTCTCCTATAGAGGTAGGGTTAGTTTTTTGTGTTGGGAACTTGGTTTGCTTCTGGTGGTTTGTTGTTTAGTTCCTTTTGGCTCTTGGCCTTTGATGTTTCTTTACCTTTGACTCAAGACTGATGTTGGTCCTAAGTGTTTTGTCACTCCTAATTATCTAGTGACTAGGAACTGGTTGTGTTTCTATTGTGTTATGGTGGTGCTTCCGCTAGTTGTCTTTGACTTTGGATGGTTGTTGGTTTTGAGTGTTTTGTCACACCTACTTTGGTGACCAGGTGTTGTTGGTGTTCCTCCTGAGTATTGTGGAGTTTTTGTTGGTGTTGTTTTTCTGTTTGTTGGCAAAGTTTGTGACTTTCTTGTTTGGAAGTGTAATTTTCTTAGGTCTATAAAATGTTCTTGGTCCTTTCAAAACCTTGCTTACCTTATCAAAAACGCATTGAAGATCAAAAAATTAACATATTTGAAATGTAGAAAATTTTATATGGTTAGAAAGGTAAGGGAGAGCTTGACATTGTTGTGTCATTTTTCAAATCAACATCAAAAAATGTGCAAACTTGATGGAGAGCATGCTTAACATTTAGTTTTTTTCTATATTTTGTAGAAAACACATCTTTGGGAAATGATGTGCAATTCCAACCCTTTGAGTTGGATACCCAAGACATATCTAACCTCAAGGGTTGGTAGTTTTTAAAGAAAGTTAAAACACGAGCCTATTATAACACACTCACATTTTGAAAAAGATTTATTTTTCTATTATGGAAGCCATAACATGAAAGCATTATAATACACACAAAAATAGACCCAAAAGTGATCAAACCCAATTTTTTGTCCCCCATGTTTGTGCACATACCCTAAGACAACTAAGTAAAAAGGAATATGCAATTGATTTTAGAAAGAAAGACACCAAGACATTGGTAGATAACATTATAATGAGGACATTGAAGCAAAAGGGGGTGACAATTCACATTGCAATGAAATATTTGATGGATATCAATGAGGTAGAGGAAGATATGGCAAATGTGGTGGAAGATCCTTTAGAGGAACTTGTTTCAAATTCAGAGTTGAAGGGTGTAAAAAATTTGAGTGTTCCCAATATAAAGGAACTAATATTGAAAAACCTAAAGGAAGTACAAGAATTACACACATAGATGAAAAATCAATTGAATCAATAGCTAGGGTTGATGAAGAGAGTTTTTTGAAACATGATGGTGTTGATAGAGATGAACCAATGCAAAGAACAAGTATGTTTAAAACAATATACAAGATTGAAGTTAGGTGTTGTAAAGTTATCATTGATAGTGTAGTACTAATAATCTAATGTCAAAAGAGATTATTTGTCAGTTGAAGTTAGAAAGGATGGAGCATCCTACTTAATACATAATTTCATGGTTACAAAAAAAATTAGGTGTTGGTAAGTAAGAAATGCCTTTTTAAGTTCAAAATAGGATCATATCATGATGAGGTGTTATGTGATGTTATGCTAATGGATGTGTGCATTTATTGTTAGGGATACCTTGGCAATATGATAGAATGGCTATAAATAATATTAGGGAAAATACTTACACTTTGATGCATGATGATGAAAGACATATTTGGAGTGCCTTGAAAAATATTGAAAGGAAAATATGTGGTAATATCAAAGTTTATTTGGTGGGTGGTAGGAAGTTTTTAGATAGTCTAAGGTATGAAAATTTATGTTATGTGTTGATTCCTAGAGCATGCAATAACATGTATGAAGGTAAGGAGATGCAAACATACATTTCAAAATTAATAACAAAATATGGTAATGTAGGATTAGATAATATACCGAATTGATTACCACTAATGAGGAGCATCGATCATCATGTGCATTTCATTCCAAAAGTGAGTTTTCCAAATGAATATGCACATAGAATGATGTTAGCAAAAAATGAAGAGTTGAATAGACAAGCACAAGAATTCTTAAAGAAGGGTTTGATTAGAGAAAGTTTGAGTCCCAAATAAAAGAGGTGAGTGAAGGCTATGTACAAATTCAAGATAAATAAATAAGATCATAATTAAGTACATATTTCCATTACCTAGGTTTGATAATTTGATGGTCGTTTAAGTGGAATGAAGTATTTTAGCAAGATAGATTTGAAGAGTTTCTATCACCAAATAAAAATAAGATAAGGAAATGAATCGAATAAATTGTTCTTGATACAAAAGAAGGATTGTATGAGTGGTTGGTTGTGTCCTTCGGGTTGATTAACATGCATAACACAATATAAGATTGATTAATATGGTATTGAAGCCATATTTGGGTAATTTTTAATTGTTTATCTGGATCTACTTTTAAACATTATGATTTTAGTATGACTAAAGAGGATCACCTAGAACATATAGGTTAGAGTTGTAGAGATTGAGAGGAGAGAATGTGTTGATCAATATCACAAAGTCTAGTATCATAAAAAAAATTATGTACTTTAGATTTGTAATCTTAATTTATAGTTTTAAAAGGGCCTATAAAGGGCAAAATAAATTGTTAATTATCCTATATTATGTTGGTGTTTCCAATTGATTGTCCAGGTTTCACTAAGGATTAGCTAGATCCTATGATTAAGAATCCTAGGTCAATGGCCAACAAACAAGAGATTTATTTTATACTATTTCTCCTCTATACTTTAGGTTCTACAAAACCAAGGTGGCTTCCCCTTTGCAAAACATCATTTAAATTATAGAAAAGCTTATAATGATGCCAAAATAGATTATATTCTTCACACTGATAATTTTTTAGAGGATGAGCTTGATTGGCTAAATCATCTTCAAAACCCTCTACTAGCTATGTATCGTTTGATACTATGGAATGAGCATAACTAAAAACAAATAATAGTAAAGATATATATTTTAAATTTTAAATTGATTCAACCCTAATTTGAGTTTTATGGATTAACTAAATAACTACCTTATCCATTACAGAGTTAAAATATGAAGTAATTCTCTCCCACAATAAACTAACTCAATGGCTTCTTATAGCCTCATTGCCTTATAATGAGAAACCAATAAAAATAAAATACTACTAATCTGTTGGAAATCAAGGTATAACTTGCAGCAATATGAACTTAAATATGTGGTTGCAAATATGAAATAATGTTTACAAGATTACCAGAAAATGATTAAAATTGATTGAAAATTTCAACAATGAAAGAAAAATCTACAATACCACAAGTCATCAACATAAGATATACATGGAGAAACCCTTGCAGGAAAAAACTCCACACCCAAAGAGATCCAGTGTTTGTATTAATTTTCAAGGAAGTACATCAATACACCAATCCTCTCTACAATCCAGCAACACTTTGTCATCCTAACAACCTGCAAATAACTCATCCTAAACCACCACCCAAAGGCTCCAATATATAGAAGTTTGTGGGAGAGAATACCACAAATGATATCCCAAAACAACAAGAAAAACCACCTAGAAAAACCCACACCCACCTTTGTGGACATCCCATAAACATGGAATAAAATATTAAATTATCGCATGGCCTTCACATGTGCGCCTAACCCACAACCAATAGGAATTGGTCAAACCCGAGTGCTCCATAACTCTCTAACGGCTCCAATGGCTACATGCAAGATCATGCACCATCATGCACACCTAGGCTCCCAACCATGCAAGAGCATGCAAACACATGCAAATAACATGCAAGGACATGCACACTTAAGTGGTCCCAACCCAAAAAGTTGGACACCCAAGAGGAATGTTCTCTTGTGATGCTTAGTAACCACCACCATAATGGGTCCACCTCTTTGAATGTCATTATAATTTGTCATAGGAAAAAAATTAATAAATATTTTGTCCCTCATGTCCCCTAGAACACTTTCTAAAGAACGTGGAGACACATAAATCAACTTAGGATAGTAATTTTAATGTCACCTATCCTAACATAATCTTCTTTAACATCCCTACTGTAACCACAATATCAATGATTTCAATGGAAGAAAATTTAATCTATTACTTGAATAGAAGCTAACAATCAAACATTCATCACAACAGATGTGGGGTGAGAACCATGAATAATCCTTGATCAATGAGATTCAAAAGACATTGTATTACATCGTGGAGATAATAATAGTATGACATGCAATTGTAAACAACAATAGTGAGTTGTTTGTTTTTATTACAAAGCAAAATTACATCATCTCTTTTTTGAAACTTTAGAAGACCTAAATGGACAAAGCTAAAACTATATAGAGAACACCAAAACTTGAGTACTTGAATCCTAAGAATAAGGTTCAAAATTCTCTTTTATAGACACAAGGGAAGCAACAAGCAAAAAACTTCATTCACCACTTAATTCACTAAAAGAAAAAATCTAAGTGGTAACATTGTTAGAAAAGGAAAAAATACATTTATACACAAGGAATAACTACTCAAAAAGTGGTTGAAGATATTTTGGAGCATTTACACTAGTGTATAGATTTGATTTCTTCAAAATTGCTCCTTGGTGGTGACAAGACATTTCTAACATTCTCATCCTTAGTTGTTGATGTCGCATTTATGCTAGTTGGTGATGAAAGATTGAAACACAACTCAAATCTATGCACCATCCTTCTCTTTATCTTCATCATGTGCTACTGACATGTCACCTCTAGGTGGGAAAAATTGATTAACCTTAACTATATGTGCCTTGTAGTCATCACCTATCAAAACTTGTACCATGATAGAAAAACCTATCATGTACTCTAGCTTGGAGAGTAAATCCATACTTAGGTTTAGCTGCTTTGTATCTAATTTTGCATTTTTATTTATCTTATTATACATAGGAGTGAGAATGTTAGCAAAATTTGACCTCCAATCCTTGCAAGGCTTGATCTATCCCTCCTTCAAAATAGGAGGAATGTGGAACTCTTCAAAACATTCAAAGGTATTTAATTCCCTTATCATAAGGTTCCTATACCTATCATGATGACTACTAATGCCATCCAAGAAAGTTGATCTACCAAGAATATCATATATTATGCTACAATCAAAATTGGAGCTTCTAGAAATAATTTTCAATAATGTAACTCTAGGGGCCTAGCTGATCTAAAATCACTTTAGCCTAACTCCTATTTGAGTATGGCTAGCATATGCATCCCTTAAGATTTTATATTTTCTCCAAATCTTATCTACTTGGCACAAAATGTTTGACATCTTGTGCCCCAAAATGTTGTCAACAAAATTAGACACCTTCTTGATTGGTCCCTCCTTTGTTGTGTTGGCCTCTTCCCTGCTCTGCTTGAGCTTCTCTTTTAGGATTTTAACCTCAAGGGATAAGTTATCCCTTTCTTGTGATCCATGGGCCTCAATTACTAGTTGTGGTAGAGGTAGCAATATTGTAGCCAAATTCAATTGCTCATGTAATTTCAAATTTATGGCATTTTCCCTTATCCAAATCCCCTTGTACAAACTTCTTCACCATTGCTTTAGTGAATAGGGTTGCATTTTTTGTGAGGGAGGCTGCTTGGGTGGCACTTGTGTCCCCTATTCTTTTGACAATTAAATTTCTAGTGAGCTCACTAGGATCATTTATTACTTGGGTCTTGTTCGTCTTTGGGAAAATAGACCAAATTGTCAAGGTTTCATGCCTTGGATTGAAACTTGGCCCAAAGTAGAGGGCATCAACTTGCTCCTATGAATTCAAAACTGGGTCTTCTCCTCCCTACCTTTTGATGGTGTCAAATGCAATAGCAAATGACATGACCCATCCTGGTAAGAGAAGGCATCTTGCACTCCTCACCAATTCTCTGCCCCTTTGAGGGGTCATAGATTTCATTTCCTTTTTCGCATTGTCCCAAAATTCTACAATTATTTCCTTCTTCTCCTTCTCTATGAGGCTTTTCTCCAATACCCTAGATATTGTAGTTCTTCCCCTTTATTCTTAAGGACAAAGTCCTTGAATTCCTAGGTGGTAATAAATTGGTCATCTTGCATAAATTTAGTGCAAGTCTGAGCCCTAATATCATATACAATTTGTCCACCTATCTCAAAATTTATAAGCAATCTATCATCAGTGGGTCTTTTAATTATGACCCTAGGTGGAGGATGCATTACTTCTACTATTGTGTATCATCATTCATCTCATTTGGGCCTATGAGATAATCAAGAAAGGGTCTAGACAAAGGATCTATTTGTTGCAGGGGAGTAACATTTTGGGGTCTTTGTGGTATATCTCTTTGGGAAGTGGAGGGGGCAAGAGCAATTGGTGGGGGATTTGGCACATTTGGGAGCAATTCATTGGAATGATCCAACATGATCATTATCCTTATTATGGGATCCTTGATTGGTGAAAATGATCCCTCAAATGATGTCTCTAGTTGCTTCCTCTTTATCTCAACCATTTGAATCTTTACCCATAAAAATCTTCTTTTTGCAGCTTCCTTCTCTATGGAACAATTTCTAATCAAATCCTCCACACTTTCATACTCATGTGAGAAGGGTACCAGTTTGAAAATAATTCTTTTATCATTGATGATTTTTTTTGGATCACACCTCCTAATCCTATCCACCCTTATTCCATAAGGTAGTAACTTTCCTGATAACAACTCCATTCCCTCCCTTGATCTCACTTGAGAATTTGAAAATACCACTATAGAATGGAGAATGGTATGTTTCTTGTTATTCTTGAAATGATTCTTGTCAAACTCATTTAATTGCCATATTATTTCTAAGAAGGAAATTCAGTATAGTACATTTTTGGGGAGCACGTGAGGTGAAATTGAGGACCCATACACTTTGATTATAGTAGCATATGTGTAGAAGAACCAATCACTTAGTTGTGATTTATCCCCTTCTCTAGGAGAAGGTCCTTTGGCCTCAAAAAATGTCTAACCTCATTTGACAACCTCCAATACACTGGAAAGCCAAAGTTCTCAAGGATTGCTCTAACAAAAAATTCTTTAAAAATAGATTCATTGGACTTCTCACAATCCTTATCCCATATGTAAGTCCATCCATATCATTTATGGCCCTAATTTGCATGTGTGGGGACCATATCCCATCTCCACTGAACAAAATGATGTGACACAATAATGAATACCATTTGAAATACACTATTATACTATACTTCTTAAGTGAACTCAAGATTTATGTATTTCTTCTTAAATATAGCCAACATAGTCATATGGTTTGTTCACATCCCTACTTTGAGTATCCACAACAAAAATCATCAGATTCACTAGCATCTGAATCATGTTGTCTAGCCTCAAAACTTGACATAATGAGAAGTATGTCTTCACAAGTAGTCCTCAAAGATATCATAACCAAAAGGCTCTAATTCTCCACTTGTAAATCTTCTTAATTCTTTGTTAGGCCCTCTAGGCCTAAAACATGGTAGCCACTTTATCCTATAACTATCCATGTGCCTCTGATATTCTCTAGTGAGGGAATCCAAGTCTATAGGTAATTGGGCATTAGGGTTTAGATTGAAAACCCTACAAATGTAAGCTTTATCCAAGGGCATCAAGAATTTTCCACTTAATGAAAATAATGCCCTCTTCTCAAGGTTGTATGCCTATGCAATTTTCCTAATTAGGTAAACATTTATAAATACATTGGTCACCACCAACCTTCCCAACCCTAATCTTAATATATTGTAGATAGGTCTATTTGTTAGGGCTTTCCTAAAAGCATGCTTAAATAGGGCATAACCTTGAGACAAAATTATTAGGTCTCTGTAATTTTTATTCTTATCAAAAAATTTGTCAGCTAAAATCCCAAACCCATGTGCCATTCTAGGCCTTTTAGAAGATCCTGGAAATTGAGCCATTATATCATCATCAAGTCCCATCTTTATACCCCTTGAAGTTCCAACCATAATTTTCCTTCTAGGGTTTCAACACTCATAAAGCTAGGGTTTCTAAATTTTACACTTTCTAGAAGACTTATGTAAAAAAAAAATCCAATGCCACCCTCCTAGAGCTCTAAAGTGTCCTTTGAATCCCTAAAACAAACTAACAATCACTCCCTGATGCCCAAAATGCACAAAGATGGTCAACTTTATTTATTTTTTACCGCTCATTGGAAGCCCCAATTTTACTATAAAAAACCTTGCTCACTCAGAATTCTTCAACAATTTCACTATAGTATGTTCTCTTTATGTTTTGAGTAATGAGAAATGAGGTAATTAAGCTAGTACCCTTGATAATTTGGTAGATACAAATCAAATTGGCCATCAATGTTCTCACATGCTGGAGCACGCGACCAATGGTAGTCATGCTCCATTTTTGAATATGGGTCATTGGTCTCTGAAGATCAATGGTGATTGCGGAAATTTGAAATCCTTTATGCGATGAAAAAAATTTCCTTCATTTCACACAACACCTAGACATTTATCACCATTTCAGGGACTTGCGGGAGCAAAAGGAAAAGCTTTGAAGCTTCCTCGATAGTGCTTTCCTCCGTGAAACATTGGGAGTGACCAAGAACAAAAATGTGGGACGATTTTGGGAGTTTGGGGAAATAAATTTTTAGCTTAACATTGCCTCATGATGGTTATAGCTAGCACAAAAAGAGAAGACCCATGTTTACTTCTTAAGACAAAATCTTTTTGCTAATTCATGGAGGAAAATCCTATTGGGAAAAATTCCCCACGATGCATATAGCTTTACGAGACTAAAAGGGTGTAAAACATATGTGCTTTAATATAAACAACTTAAAATAACTAGGGAAAAAGGGCCAACAATGAATGATAGAAGGGGGGCTTTGTGAGGAGACTTAAGTTACTTGTGCTAAAACAAAGCTCACAATTTGATAAGTGAGAGACTCATACACGTCAACATCATATGGGGAAAAAATGTATTTCACAGGTTCATGGGGAGAACAATAACACAGAAAGAGCTTCAACAAACTAAAGATACTGTGTGAAATGCTGACACATGTCCTATGGGACCTAACGAAGTATAAATCCTTAAGCAATTTATTAAAAGTGTGTGATAATAACTGGCTCAATCGGGATTCTAGGGAAAGGGTTGGTAACCATACAAGATGAAGGCCTCAAAGTTGTAACTTAAAAGCTAGAAGACTTAGACAATTAATCAATGATCAAACATAAGAAAAGTGTGAGGGTATGTGGGTCTTAGGGTTTTGACAAGGGTTAGGGTTTTTCAAATCTATAATGCATAATTCTTAGTAAACCCTTACAAAATTATAGGTTTTTTAGGCATTTTAATGGATCAATTTAACTCAAAGGGTCAAAATTGAATAAGTACCACCATACCAAATAATATTTTAGAGTGAATAAATTTTCATGGATTGCATATCTTTTATAAAAACATAATAAATTTCAGTGGCATTTATGTGCCAATAATAAAAACTATAAGAGAAGACAAAAGAGAATTTAAGTGGACTAAAGGAGAAAATGGAAGCCTTCAAATATTGAAAAACAAGGTTATAGAATAACTAATGTTAGCATTGTAAAATTTTGATAAGGTATATCAAGTTGGTTGTAAGGTAAGTAGTAATGCACTAGATATAATATTGATTTAGGAAGGTAGATTGAAGCAACATAGTTAAATGACACAAAGAAAATATATTCAATGTATGGTCAAAAATTTTATGCCATAATTTAAGCATTAAAAATATGGAGACATTGTACATATCATCAAGAAGTACAATATTTTACATAGGGTAAGTTTTGTGCCCTCAACACACATGCCCCGTTCAGAACGGGGACACTCTTTTCTTTTGCCTTGTCGGGGCATTTCGTCACTGCCCCGTTTTGCATGCTCCCCCATTTTGGCATCCTAAATGGTTAACGTGCCTCCAAAGTCTCATCTTAAGTTGAATGTTTTGCATCCCCTCCAATTTTTCCAAGTCCTGGTGCCTTGTGGAGTTTCCTTGGCAGTCTGCTTCTGCCAGCAGCCTTGGGGCTTGGAGGGCCCGCCTCGCCGGGTTTCCTCCGGACATTCACCATTCTGAACGACAGAAGGCTTCCGCCTTCCTGAGCCTTGGGACTTGGCTCCTTCTTTGCCCGCCTCATTTAACTTGTGATGAAATTGGATTGCTTTTACCCCTGCCAGGTCTGCCCCTCCAAACTTCCATCCCCTTAACTCCGTGTTATCTTTGTCGTTTTTGACAGCCAAACTGCGATGGTGCTCCATCCTCTGGACCCCAGGTTCCCTTTTGCCGGTGATTTGCAAAAATGAACTTTGAAACGGCTGTAGGGTTGTGTCTTTCTGGACCCCGAGCCCCAGTCATCCCGCCACTATCTGAGATTTAAACCCACCAACCCTCTTGTCGTTCATACGGGCATTAAATGGGCGTATTAAATGCTAATTGGGGTATAAATATCTGACTCGATCTATCATTTTCATCTGTCAGGTTTGCTAGAGGAGTTCAGAGTAGAGTTCGAGGGGTCCAGCACCTTCGTCGCCCACCGCCCTCGCGCCCATTGCCCTCGTTTGTCGATCCTTAGTGGATTTTGCAACTTTTTTCACCAAACTTCTGAGGTAGGTTTGTCGTTCGCCCTCCCATGAGGGTTTTTGTGATTTTGTGCTTAAAATAATGAACAAAATGGGCTAAAAATGCTTTAATTAGGTAAAACATGACAACATCTAGAAACCCATGTGTTCAAAATTCAAAGAAACCTCCAAGACATCTTCTAAAATCGAGTTGGAACTCAGCCTTGTCGCTGCCATTCTTCGCACAGGGCATTCGTGCCCTCCAGGCTCGCACCGGCTCGTCGCTGTTAAACTTAGCAAATAGATAACAATCAAACCAAACGACGAAATGTCCTATCGGGCCTGCTACCCCAGACTTTCGTTGACATATCGCCGTTGAACTTAAAACTCAACAAACTTTGAAGTTTGGCCTCCATTTTGACCTCTCAGACCCGCTCCCACGGGACTCCGTCCCCGGGACTTCACATCATTTCTGCCGTTCCAAATAGTGAGGCAGCCCCATCCACTCAAAGATCTAGAACCCGCCTCTCCTTTCACCATTTGTTAGACCACACCAAAATGAACTGATCAAACATGTCCCCGGGCCCTAGTTCGCGGAGTTTCTTCCGCAAATTTCCCTAGCGTCTTCGTCGTTTCAAACGGTCGTCTAGTGACATCTTTCCATCTCCCGAGTTCTAACCCTCCATTTGTCGTGAAGACCAAGTAGAAAGCAAACTTTGGCGTCATTTCCCTCGTCGAGCTTCGTCCATCGGGGCTCCATCTCGTCTCAGTCAGTGCAAAAAGGGAAAGGCAAATCCGTCTCTCCGACCTCTGAGACCCATCATCTAGATCACCAAAAAGAAACTTAAGAGAAAACCTAGCATCCAAGCTCAATGTTGGTCTGTCCACCGGTCCGCTCCCACCGAATTTCCGCCCAACGACCGTCGTTCTAAACGGAAAGCCCTAACAACTTTCCACCCTTATATATTTTTTAATAAATTTTCAAAATGGATGCATCTTTAAATAATGTATTATTGAGTATATATATTACAAAACTTCCACAAAAATAATTGAAAATGCATTTTTTTTAATGTGCAAAGAATAAAGAATAAAATAGTCATATATAATTTTTTAAAATTTAGATAAACAGATCAAAAGTTATGAAGAAAAAATAATAAATATGTATTTGATTGATATGCATGCACTATTAAAAATATAAAAAATTACCTTAATTTAATCAAAATATATTCAAATAAAGTTGTAGATGGATTGAGTATGCTCAACATAAATTTTTTATTAAAATTAGAATTGAAGTAGTTGGATTTGAAGAAATCAAGCATTTGTATGAATATTGATGTTGATTTTGTTAGAAATCATGTCAAGAAATTGTAAATATGGATAAAAATAAGTGGTTGGTCTATTTGATTCAAAGTAATAAATTATTCAAGGGAAATCAATTATTTATTTCTAATATATCCATCATAGATAATTTTATATACTAAAAGCATAGTTGTGAGCTAGCTATATATTTTGGTGTGAACAAGAGAGTGGCATTAGTAATGAAAACTAATTTGTACCACATGTGCATAAGGATATAAAAAGGTATGTTTAGAATTGTATAACTTGTCAAGTTGCAAAGGTAGTAGTCAAAATGTTGGATAGTATAGATTAATTTTAAATTCAAAAGACGCAATGGGACAACATCAATATGGATTTTATATTAGATTTGCAAGAATGCAAAGAGGAAATTATTCAATTTTTGTTGTGGTTGATAGATTTTCTAAGATGATGTATTTCATAGTATGTAAGAAAGTAAATGTAGTATGTGTACAATTAATTTATTTTTCATAAAGATTGTGAGATTGCATGGATTTCCAAAAAGTATAATTTCTAATTATATAGATACAAAACTTGGTTGATTTTGGAGAACATTGTGGAAGAAGATGAAGATAGAATTGAAATCCAACTCAGCGTGTCAACCACAAATTGATGGCTAGAAAAAATTGGTGAACAAGAGTCTAGGTAAATTATTCAGGTGTTTAGTAGGTGAAAGAACAAGTAATTGGGATATGACATTAGATAAGCTAAGTTTTCTTATAAAAAATCATCAAATAGAAGTACAAGAAGACCACCATTTGAGATAATATATGAAACTAATCCAAAGAATGTATCAAAATTAAGATATAGTAAATGAATGGAAATGGGAGATAAAGGTGGAGTAAAAATTTATCACTAACTTTTTAAATCAACTAAACTTGAACTTAAATGAGTGATTCAAGATGCAAACACTAAAAAATTGAAGATGTGATAAGAACAATAATTGATGTACTTGAAATCTAGTTTCTAAACTACTAAAGATTTTTAAAAATGGTTAAGATTAAGAGGGTCTGAATATTTTACATACAAAGTTTCATGGTTTTATCGTAAAAAAATAGCATAGCATCAAGTGTGCGCCTCACAATTTTTTTTGTTATATTAAGTATTTTTCAAAACTAATTGGTGGGAAGATAGCTAGGAAGTAGTACAAGATACATATTTTTTCTACTTTTTAATTGAAGTATTTTTTTAATAATTTTTCAAAGTCTAGATGCACATCTTTAAAAATGTATCACTAAGTGTGTGTGTGTGTGTGTGTGTGCGTGTGACATAACTTCCACAAAAATACTTGAAAATGTAGTTCTTTTAATGTGCAAAGAATGAAGCATAGAATAATCATTTTTAAAAAATTTAGATAAACAAATCAAAATTTATGAAGAAAAAATAATATATCTATTTGATTGACATGCAAACACTACTAAAAGAAAATAAAAATAAATACCTTAATTTAATCAAAATATTTTTAAAAATTATATTGCGAGAAAGCTAAGAAGTAGCTTGACATTATGATAGTGATTTCAAGAAATTTTATTATGAAATGTGTAAAGATGATGAGGATGAAATTTTAATTTGCTATTTTATGTTGTAAAGATGAATTTGGGAGCCAAAAAGGAGGTCTGAACCTTAGGCAAGTGGAAATCCAAGTCAAATGGACTAGATTAGAAAGTTTTGAATTATATCATGAATTACACACTCAGATTATAACATGGGCATTATTTGCAACATAGATTAAAGCTTCTTTTTTTTTATAATATGTACACATTGTGGCTTGATAAGTGCCAAGTCATATCATGTACGCATTATAATGTGTATGTACATGTTCTGAATTATATGCATTATAATGTGTATGTGTTATGGATTATATGTATTTTACAAAGCACATGTTCCTTTAAATTTCCCTATTTGTCATTTTTTTTGTCCCTCATATTGGTGCACTTACCTAAACATTAGGAATAAAGAGAATAAAATTGTAGAATTAGAGGAATTTGTAAATCACATGAAGGTTACGGATGAGGAGATAAAGAAATAGTTAGGAAAGATAGACACCAAGTGTAAGGAGAAGGCTAACATAAAAAGGAAACATAAGGAATATGCAATGGGAAATGAGGTGATTTTATATCTAATAAATACAATATTTCTACAAGGAAAATACAATAAGCTAAAGGTGATGAAGTTTGTTCCTTGAAAAATCATGAAGAAGTTTGTTCTTTGCAAGATCGTTAAGAATTTTGATTCTATAAATACATATGAAGTTGAATTACTTAAAAATTTGGGTATATCACCAATATTAAAAATTAGATGGGTTTTGTATATTTGCATAATTATCATGATCGAGAATTGGAAGAAGAAATAATATAGATGAGTTGGATAAAGTATATGCTAAAATAATTAGCTAAAGAGATATAAGAGATATTACAATATAGAGTTGGAAAGAGTACTTGATGAATAAGTATAAAGAACTTTTGGTGAAATGGAAGGGAGGATTAGTTGAAGACTCAACATGGATATCTAAAAATTGAGGTGAAATAATCTTAGTTTTTACTAGATGTCCCAAAGTGAGGGTCTTGCTTTCTAGTTACCCAATATGTCTAATGTAGGAACATCGAGGGTGTAAGAGCAATCTCGCATCACAGGTCTAAAAATATATTTTTTCCTATTTGTTTTATTTTGTAAGGTTCCAAATTAATTTGTAGATATTATATTCTTATTATAAAATTCAATTCATACTACAAAGGCATATTCTTATTTTAGTCATCATTTTAGTACATTAGAGTTCTAGATAGTTATCTTATTATGCAATACTATATGTCCATGCCAAAGCCTCTAAATTAATATCAAAGCTTCAACATTTTATATTATAGCTCAAAATATCGTTTCCAAGTGTTTTGATTATTCATTTATGTAATGTGACTTATCAAATCTCTTAAGAAATACCTAATTGAACTATCTACCAAACATTTGAATTTCAAACCAAAATTTGAAGACATGTACAAAATTATTGGTCCTAGAGAAGCTTATTCTTAGGTTTGTACTGAGTTTCAATGCTTATGTATCTTACCACATTCATCTAAGGTGGGTCCTTCTACATATTTTCATGAGAATTAATCATTGAACTGCCTTTGTATTGATGAATAACATCTAATTTACGTGTACTTGTTCTAAAGCATCATTCACTCTAAATTGGAAGGTAATTAGTCTAAAATTAAAAGGTTTGATCTAATAGATTAAGAGAATGAAAAATCTAATGAAATCACATATTTCATAGCAACTTATAAGACTATAATTAAATATTTATAAATTGATTATATGTATAATTAATTGGAGATTGAGGTCCCATTCTATTGTAAGAGATTATGACAAATATGTTGATGCATTTTATAGAGTGAATCAATAAATTCATTGTTCCATTCATTTACCATGCTATTTTATTCTATTGTGTATCTATTGATATTTTTTGTTGCGTTGGCTATATGGTTATATGGTTCAAATCCTTCATCCATGTGATAACTTCATATTTATAAGATTAAAAAGAATATTATAATTGTATTCATAGGAGAGCCAAATTGACTAATTTATTCATATTTAGAAAGCCTAACAAATGTGGTGTAGTCACGGATGGAGGGCCCAGAAGGGATTGTCCAACCATGTAGTTTAGAGTTCAATACAACAAAAATAACACAAGAAATACTTAGAAAACATAGATCTTTATTGATTCAACAATTTTCAATCTTACATGCATCATATGCCTCATATGCAGAATAACTAGGGCTCGCAAGCCTGTCATAAGGGCATTACAAACATTACAATTGACACTCGGATTTATTTGATAATTAGACTCAATTAATTGAACCCTAATTCCCTAACTATGAACTGCTAACTCTCAAAGGATTACAAATGATCTTAAATATGAATATCCACCTCCAATTATGGTCCACGCTAGCCTTAAGGGTTCTCAAACCCAAATGAAAGATCAAACTTGTAGGTCGGCCAAGCAACATGAAAGATAATCCTTCGTGAGATGAAACATATTGTGGATCTCTAAGAAAGTTCCCCTTGGCCCCAAAATGCTTGTATGTTGCTCCATTAAGCCTCACACGCTTCAGAATAGGTTCACACAACCAATCTTGGACCAAGTCAGCCCTGAATGCTCTAATTGAGAATGACAACAAAATTTTGAAAGTGATAACTTTCTGCAAATGAACTTGTTACCCATAAATTTTCCTTAAGTCTTTATTCGGGATGTTATCTTACTATTTTGTCTGAGTCATGGACCAAATCTAGTTTTGGGTAGTCTTTTGTCATTCATTTCAAACTCAGGTGATGTTTTGTTAAGTTCGTCAAACCTCCCATTTTACTGCCTACCTTATTTTTTTCCTTCATTGGATGGCTTTCTCTTGTCACATCCAAACTTCCTTTTTCCCCAAAAGTGCACGTATGAAACCAATTAAGCCATGAGTCAAAGTTTGAAAACTTCATCCACAAGTTATGCCTTAGGCAACATTTTCTAAGTCATTTTGAACTTGGGCAGGGTTTTGTTAAGTTATGTGAACCATTAGTTTTGTCGCCTATGAAGAATTATATTGATTAAACTGAATTATTGCTAGTTTGGTTACTTAATTAAGATGTTATACATAAGAAGGAAAATATTTTCCAAGCACAATATAAATAGAAACTAGCAAACCATACATGTAAAAGCGCATATTACACCAAAAAGAGATATTTTATTTATATATAAACGTTTTTACATTATGTTGGTAAAGCTATAATCGCTTGGTTTGAGTACAAAAACCCAGGTTAGCAGACACAAAAAGAGGCAAAAGAAGACATTTCAGGTGCACAAGGTGAATATCAGGACCCAGATGCTCTCAGTAACAACCTGCAGGCGTTCAATTTGAGCAGGTGAAAGCGAGTTTTCGTGTGACTAGAGAAATTGCATGAATAGCCCCATGTCATTTCTCACTACTCTAGTGCGCAACAGAGCCATGTCCTCCTCCAGAGTCTCATCTTGGATAGCAGATGCAATGAAAATGGCATCAAATACCAGTCCAGTTCAAGGATAGTAGCTAATTCCATTTATCGCCACCCTAATGTGGTGATGAAATTCAAGTTTCACCAAATGCTCCAGTGCCCTCATGCCCCAATCTCAATAGCCAAAAGTCCTGACAACAATGTAGATAAATCGCTCTAGCATGGTGGTATTATGCACATGAGCTTGGCTCAAAAATGCCTCACCCAGGATGCTTCAGAGTACTTCTTCTTCCACTTCACTCTGCACCACGAAGACCTCTTTTAGTTGATCAGAAGTGTGCCTGAATAGAGGGCTACACTCAATTTCTTCTAGAATAATGTAATTGTTCGTAGAGTTTCTATCACTTTGGGAGCTCGCCATATTGGATGCAATTGATGGTGGGAGAGAAGTGATACTGCTTGAATTTATAGAATTTTGGTTAGACATGGGTGCATTCATTCAGGATTGATAAGATGTGAATTTAATTCACATTTATGGTCAATTTGTGTCAATTGAATTGCAATCCTTCATCGGACAACTCGCACGTGCTACCACTTGGTTTCCTCATATATTGCATTAAAGATTGATGAAATGATTGGTCCTTTGGCGGCTATTGCTTGGGTGGTGATCAATTTTCTCTACCGATATCTATTCTTGGCAAAATTTCCATTGTCTTATCAATTTCCCAATAAACGTTTGGGATACAAGAAGTCACTAATTTAGTAATGGCTTTAGTGTCTGTTCAATGGCTTTAGCCATATTATAAATTAGAGGTTAAACATAGATGAAGGGGCTTTTGAATCTTCCCAGATACATCTGGGGGTGTTTTCGAGGAGGAATAATATTAATTACAGTCTATAATAGCTTATAATAAGTGTGTTATAAATTAAAAGATTTGAAGTATGCAAACCTGAGTGTTATGTGTATGATATAGCTGTGTTTTCTTTGAAGAATGGGCTATATGTCTTTTATTTATTGCAGTATGATCTATTTGCATTAGTTAGATTTGATGGTCATGATTTTCAATCTTTGTATTGATCATAAATGGCTATGTTTTCTGCCCTCACATTAGTCTCATATTTATGAGCTAGTGTTAGTCACCTTTTTTGCTTTCTAGTTAAAAGCACATGTCATTTCTTTAGAATAGTTAAATTTATTGAAGATCTTGTGAGGGAGTTGTACCTTGATAAAATTCAGAGAAAAGCCACAAATGCAATTGTGCGCTTTTCAAAGTTGTTAGTGGATTTATATTGGTAATAGTCCGAGTTTAGAGTCATTACTTGATTTATCTATCAAAACTTATTTCATTCGCTAACAAAACTGAAATCTAGATATATTGAAGATGACTTCATGTAGAATCTATATCCTGCTCCGCAAGTTAAGAAATGATAATGCAGTAAAATGCAAAATGAACTGTTGAAAATACTATAGAATGAAATGCAAGGGAAGAAATATTTTGGTTGATACAGGATTTTTTTACAACTAGGGATGCTCCTGCATCAAAATGGTAGTAAAGGTTAAATTTATTTTGTAAGATAAAAGATTGACTAATTTTAGATTGTTTGCATACCTAAAAATTGCTACTAAAGACTAAATTCTATATGCCACATATAATATTTTTCTACATTCTATATGCCACATATAATATTTGTCTACAATACTTAATCATCTATAATACTTAATCACAAATATATTAGGAATCTTCAATTTTTATACTTATTTTATATCATTTTTTTATAATAAGAGATTTAATTCATAATTTTCAAATACTTATGGGTCATGTGGCTTATGTTTTTTTTTCATTAATTTAAAAATGATGGAATATTATCATAAGCATACATGTTTGTATATAACAAAAGAAATAAAAGTAGCTTTTGGAAAGAATCTAGAGTAACAAACTTTAATTCTACATCTCATGCAAATACATTTGACAGATTTATAGTTGTAAGGAAATATACATTTCTAAGTCATTATATGTCTTTATTATGAGTATGTTTAATGTTTACAATTGAACAAGGGAATTTGACATGAAGTACCTTCTATTAATATAAAAGCTAAACCACTATATAACTGACACTAATAGTATCACACATGAGGTCCCAAGATACATCTAAAATTATAAATGAACATTTGTAATATGTTTTACAATATTATGGAACATTTGAATGGAAGAAACACCATTGTCATTAATAATAAAATTAATTATAAAATAATCTCATAGATAAAAGTGAATAATATAGTAGTGGTTATTTGATATATACCAAGTTACCAACAAAATTTATTATTAATAAAATCAATAAATTTTGAGGCCACAAGGTAGGTTAATATTTAACTCATAAAAACATGGTAATTTCACAAATATGTGGAAATGCCTACAAATCACTCACATTGTAAATAAAAAAAATATGAACCACATAAAAATCACAAAGCTTAATTAGGTTTGTCTGAAGAAGTTCAAAATGAAATATTATGATTAGCATGTTTTCCTTGACATCTAATAAGAAGAAGAGTATTTGAGAAATAGTCCCATCCAATGTCATGTGTGTTGAGAAACAAGATGAAACTACTATAGTAAAATCTCTTACAAGTGTATGCAAATCTGAAATATAATTACTTATTCAAGGATTATCACATGATGATTATGTGAATGCATAAAATTAACAATAAGAATAAAATAAATAAACCATATGAACACATGATCTATGATAATTTAACATGTTATATGTTGTACTTTGATCTAATCAAATCATAACAAATGTACAATAGATACATAGACAAAATGATGCAAGTATCCCATTCCTACCATAATTCACAAATACCTGACAAAGGAACTCAAAGAAAAACCACAACTTGGTTTATATTTGTTTTATTTCAAATAGCACAATACAAATGTTTTGAATTCTACATTACTGATTTTATAAACAAATTACAATTAAAAGTCTCGCATTTTATTCTCTTTTTCACTCAACCATCCTCTGCTCTGTGCACTCTCTCTTCCTTTGCTGCAAATTCCAATCTGCATATCAACTCAAAGCCATCTCACTCTCCTCTCCATAGGCTCTCTTCAAGCCATCCCTCTTTCCCCAATCGGTATCTTTCTTTTCTCTCTCTTTAACCCCAATCAAAATTCATCTTCTGCCCCAACTTGGAGCTTTGCGTTGCCTTTAATCTCAAGGTTCTTACTCTACACTGCACCCTCTCTCACTCTCACAGGTTGTCTTTTCATTTCACATAGGATCTCTTATTATTCATCACTTGGTGCCCCTTATCAACTATGCATCTTCTTACACCTGGTGCGCCTTGTCTTCTTGTTCGATGCCTCTCATAGTTATCGGCCTCTTCACTTAATTTTGTGTCCCCTTACATTCACTTTGTCTTGTGTTTGTTGTGCCCTTTTTCTTACCTGTTGTGTATTACCCTCTTTCATTTTCCGCCCCCCCTCACTTTGGTTCAATGCCTCTTGGTTTTCTTGTCTTGGCCAATTTCTTCTTTCCCAAAAACTATAGGCCTTTCTTCCCTTGTAACCCACGCCCCCTTGTCTTTATTTGAAAGATGAAAAGACATATTAATAACATCCAATTTAGTATCCCATATTATGGTGTTATTTACCAAATGCATAATAAATCAGCCAAGTCGTCTTTGATTTGGCTTTAAGATTTCTTTGACAAATCTATTTTGTTCATATCCAATAATGGACATTGTATGTGGTATTGGGAGAATGGTTCAGTTACTTGGTCTATGATTCACACTCAACATACTTATCTACAAGGCAGTCAAAACTAGAATAAGTGAATGTCCATGCTCTTCCATCATTTTCAGATCGTGAGTCTGTGAAGATGTTGGCAAAAGAAATGCTTTATACCAGTCAATCGCATCCGCTTTAAAAAATTGATTACCACATTTCATGAGATAACATTCCTCCAAGTGTCAAAGTGAATATGAAGAATTTAAGAGGTTCAGGCACTGCAAAGGAAGAAACCAAACAAAACCAAAACCAAAACTGTGGAAAAACAAATCAATAATTTTTATTTTTTTAGTTGGTGTTGATTGCTTATTCACCTACATGCTCCTGCACTAGACACGTCGAGTAAGTGAAATGTTCCTTGATTTGGTAAACTCAAGAACATTGTAAGGTGCATGGGATGGTAATCCCATGTTAATTTATGATCCACAGTTGCTCCTTGTCTAAGGGAGCCTTCCTTCTTCTACTCTTCAGCTCATCCTCAAAACTTGAGCCACCTCCACTAGCATTATCTCATTTCTTTGAACAAATTCCTTTCATAGGTCCACATCTATGACCACCACATTCTTTTGGGCTGCTACTCTTTGTTCCTTTATTGCATTGTTGCAATAAATTAGAACCCAATCTACCCTTTCCTCTTGAAATCTTCCCTTTGGATGGCAGTAAATCACTATACTCACCTTGTTTCTCTTCCTCTATTTGTTGTTTCTTTGCACTACAACAAATAATAGAGTTGGATTCTTTCATCTATTTCTCCTTCTTCTTCAAAGATTTCAAAATATAATTTTTTCCATCTTTCTGAATGGTATACATTCTTTCTACCATTATAGATGCCCTCCCTATCAAACTGTCATGGCCTACCCAACAACACATGACAAGCAGTCATAGGCATCACATCGCACACCTCATCTCTATAAGAGCCAATCTGAAAATTGACTAAACACTGCTCACTCACAGTCATTTCATGTTCCTTTTGCAACCAAGAAACTTTGTACGAACAAGGATGCTTACACCTTTTCAAACCTATCTTTTCTACCATCTCCTCTAAAACTAGGTTATCCGTACTACCACTATCTACTATAAATTTACATCACTTACCTCCAACCTTACACATAGTTCAAAAGAGACTCCTTTGGGATGGTTTCTCCTCCACCGTCTTTGGATTCACCAACACTTTCCTCATCATGAGCGATTCACCTTCCGAGTCTTCACCTTTTGGGGATGCATCACCTTCCTCATCCTCTTGTGCCAAGTGGTTTCTTGCTACACTCTTCTTGTTGCCCTCTTATATTTGAGGACACTCAAAAGCACAATGACAAACTTCTCCACATTGGTAACATCTACTTGGAAACCCTTTGTTGCTGCTACCATGTCCTCTTGTTGATATCTTCTTTTCTTTGGTGTGTTGGCCCACCTCTTTACTCCATTTGGGCTTGAATTCTTCTTTAATTTGTTTACCTTTGCTCCTGTTCTCCCTTCTTAACTGCAAATTTTCCTTGACTTTTGGGATTGTTTAATTGCTTCCTCATTAACTTCTCCTCAGCCTTTAATGCATATTGGTATGCTTCCTCACTGTAGTAATTTTTAGCATACTCAACTCATCCTAAATGTTAAATCACAAGCCATTCACATACTTGGCTACCTTCTCCCTATCGATTTCATACCTTCCAAATCAAATAGCCATCTTGTAAAACTCAAGTCCATGTAATATTTTACAATCATATCTTTTTGCTTCAGATTTTGCAACTTCTTTAATAACTCCATCTCATAATCTCCAGGTATGAATTTGTTCTTCAATATCATCACCCTCTGGTTCCGCCTCAATATCCGAGGATCTCCATCCATTTCCCGCTCTTTTTACAACCCTTTCCACCATAATGAAACATACCCTTTCAATTTTGTTTGGGATAACTTTAAGCACAAAGGGGAATACCCAAATAATCCATAGGAAGCCTATTAATATGAAAATGAAGAATGTTGGAAATTCTATTATGAACCAAAGTTGGAGTGTTGAAGAAGAAGATACTAGATTTGTCCTCATTAATTTTTTGGCCAGATGTAGCTAGGTATATATCCAAGGCTTTCCTGAAATTGGTTGCCTCCTCAACCCATGAGATCAATATCATCAACAAACTGGAGGTGGGATTGAGACTCCAAACCACTTTCCAAACTCCAACCCTATATGAGGTCCATTTCCTTATGTTGCTTCGACAACCTCCCAAGAACCTCAACCATAAGATTAAATAGATAAGGGGATAGAGGATCCCCTTGCCTAAGCCCACAAGAAGCTAAAAAATAGGTGAGGGAGAACCCCATAAACCAAACAAAGAAAGAGGAAGAAGTCACACAACTCATGACCCAAGAAACCCACTCTGAATGAAAACCAAAAGCTAATAGCAATCGCTGAAGGAAGGAACACCTAACCCTGTCATAGGCCTTTTACATATCCAATTTAATGAACATGGCCTTATCCTTGGAAGAAGACATATAATGGATAGTCTCAATTGCCACCACAATTATGTCCACAATCTATCTCCCTTTGACAAAGCCTCCCTACTCTAGGGAGATCAAGGGGCTCAAACAATTCTTCAGTCATTCCGCAATTAGGTTAGTAATAATCTTATAGGTCACATTACACAACGTAATAGGCCAAAAAGAATCTAAAGAATTAGCACCCTCTCTTTTTGGAATTATAGCAAGAAATATAGAATTAATAGCCTTGAGCATCTACTTGTTAATTTGGGATTCTCTAACAACTTCCAACAAATCTACTTTGATAGTATCCTAAAACTCTTGAAAAAAATCTATGGGGAATCCATTAGGACTACGGGCCTTACCTCTCTTCACCTGAAAAATAATATTTTCTATCTCCTCCAAAGAGACGGGTGCAAGAAGGGAGTTATTCATCTCATACGAGACCAAATGAGGAATACATCTCAAAACAAGATTATCCTCAACCATAGCATGTACACCCTCCTCTATAAACAAAGAAGAGTAAAATCGAATCACCTCCTCTGAAATAGCCTAGAATGAGTTTAATTGTTCCCCTTGGGTCAAAGAGGGAGATGCTAAAATATTACCATTTCTATGGTCCTTCACCAAATTTTGAAAAAAGGTAGTGTTCTTGTCCCCTTTTGAAGCCAATCAATGTGAGACTTCTGCTTCCAAAAAATCTCCTCTGATAGCTCCCATTCAGCAAGTTCCCTAGAGCATCTGGTTTCTTCTTGAAGCAAATCCACACTCATTCCCTCTTCTTTAATTTTGAATGTTATACTGTCTAGATGTTCCTGCACCTATTTATTCATACTAAAAAGGTTACCAAAAGTCATTCTACTCCAAATCTTAAGCTTATACTTTACAAATTGGAGTATTTTGAAAAAGAAGAACATTGCAGTTCCAAAGGTTGGTCTCCCCACCGTCCAACATTGATCCACAAGTTGGTGCAAATTGTGATCATGGAGCCACATAAGCTAAAATTTGAATGAAGGTTGTTTATGCAAGGAAAAAAAGGATGAAGAGAACTTGATTGGCCAATGATTTGAACCCTTCCACCCCAAGATTTTAGACAAAGATGTCCAACTATCACCAAGAAAAACCTCATAAACCAAAAATTTGTCAAGTCTCTCAGAGATAGACCCCTTCCCACACCTCCAATTATGCTAGGTAAAGTTACCATTAGTGGGTTTCACATCCACCAAATTGAGAAATAAGATGTTTTCACACAAAAAGGAAGAAGAGGGCCCCAAATGACCAACTCCCCCCAAATTTTCCTCAAAATTACATATAGAGTTAAAATCACCTACTAGGATCCAAGGACAAGAACATATAAGAGACCAAATAGACCTTATATGAGACCAAAGTAGAGACTTACTTGGAAAATCAATAGGTGCGTAGACATTGGTAAAAAAATTGACCACACTCGAATCAAAGCAAGACACTGATAGGGAAAGAGAATTCCTACTAGCCATCAACCAAAGGGGCATGATCCTACAAGGATCCCAAAGACAAGCAACACCTCCAACCCATCCCTAGGAACCTACACATTGATATAAACCCCTCTTCCAAATTTCGGATGAAGTCTTCATCATATCCTCAACAGATAGTTTTGTTTCCTAAATGAATAAAATGTTAGGTTTGTGCTCACGAACCAAGTCTCGAGTATCCTTTTGTCTAGGGATGCTACCCAAACCCCTCACATTCCAGGAAATCACAATAATTTATGAGAGGAAGCAAAGTGAGTATTTAGGGTCTTAATCAATCCATATTCCACTAAATATTCTCCCATAATCTTCATCTTCTCAAAGTCATTTTTCCTCCCTGCCTTAGTCATTTTTCCACCCACACCTTTCTTTAAAGTCTTCTAGTGGATTATAAGAAGGGGCAAGGATTTCCTCTTCCCATCTTCCTTTAACCCAGAATCAAGTCTAGATCAGTTGTAACATTTGTATCCCTATGCTCCTAGGGATGTCCTCTAAGGGGTTATAATTCAATTCAACCTTTGGGTCCACCTCCAACTCGTAATCCTTCACCCCAGGCTCTAAAAGAGCCAAAGAAGAAGCAATGCTATCCTTCAGAGCCTCAAACCTATCTATCCCTAGATTGGGACTCTAAGGGCATAGGCTAGTTGGGTCCACACCCTGAACATTTTGAGTCTCAAGAGAATGATCATGTTCCATTAAATCCAAGTCCTCAAATTTTTTTAGGACATCAAACCTGTTACCTGAGAATCCTCTATGCATAGCTTTGTTCTGACGAATTGACACCCATACCCTTGACCGAGATTTCATAGGAATAAACCCATTTACATCTGACTCATTTTAAATTGGAGCTTTACCCTTTGCTTTAGAGTTAGTTTCATGCATCATGGTTGGAGGTTGTTGGATTTTTTCTCCCAACTTAGGGTAGTTCCTTTGCAAATGTCCATACTCATAACAAGAATGCCATTTAAAAGGGAGTGCTTCATAGTCTACCTGTTGGATCCAACACATGCTTCCCAGTCTGATTCCAGTGGACTCTAGAAGGGGGTTGTTCAAATTAATTTCCACACATAGGCAAGCAAAGGAGGTCACCTTATGATCAAGAGTTCGACGGGATGGACCTAGGGGATTCCCTAGAACAATAACAATAGAATGCAAAATGTCTTTACACTAGAATTCCATTGGCAGTTGAGGTAAACAAACACAAACCAAAATATTTTATAGAAGCTCCTCCATAGGATCAAAACCTAGATGTCATGGTTTGATAAAAAGCCCTGCCTAGTTATGGAAGTATGGACCTCCTTCAAGGACCATATTTTGATTTTCTATCTAGGTGCATACCACCAAAAAGAAACCATTAGGTCCCAAAATGACTTCCATATCCCCTTTCGGGTTCTAGTTATTATGGGCCCAAACCTCCAAAAAAGGTAAAGATATGCAGACTCCCATGAATCTATAGATTAAATCATGCTCCAATAAGTACATCACATCATCTACTACAACATCTGGATTAATCACCACCACTAGGTGATTTGTGCTTCTTTCCAAACACCCTTTAGGTTTTGTGCATAACCCTTGGAATGAATTCCTCTGCCACATGCATAAGGAAATTAACTACATATTCAAGACCAAATGATGAGGAATCCCCACCGATAATAGCCTCCTTAAAAGAGCCCAAATGAGGATCTTCCGGACCACCCAATAACGTTCGCCATACAACCCTCCATAGGTTGTAGCCACACCAAAGCACAAAAAAAAAGAAAAGAGCAACACCAAAAGATTAAAAAAAACACTTTAAAAAAATTCTTGGGGGACTTGCATGCATCGCTCACCCCACTGCAACACACCCACACACACCCCCACATCTTCCCACAACCGAAAGAGGGAGATCGGCCTCCACAGACTTGCCCCAGAGAATTTAGGCCTACACTTAGGCCACCATCCAAACTGTCACCATGCATAGACTTCCATTCACCTTCTCGCCAATCTCCTAGTGCACTTAATTAACAAATCCACTCAATTGAGAATAATTGAATAGTCTTGATAAACTAAATTAAATGATCTATTTTAATTTGAGAAAATATATTATTTAGTTAAAATAAAAAATGAGTATATTTGATCTAATTAAAATAAATCTTTTATATTTTGTTTTATCTTCTATAAATGTAAACTAACAATAAAATGTATTTTTTTTTGAGTAAATATAATTTTTTTTTTTTATTCAAGGGGTAAACGCTTTTGACCGGAGCTATGAACCGGATACAACCATTCAACAATACCACCCCAACGAGGTTTGAACCTTGGTGGCAAGAACAACAATGCCACCTATAAACCATCACACCATGCCAATACCGACTTTTGGAGTAAATATAATGGATAATAAATAAATTTTTCTTTTCCTTTGCTCTTCAAAACACAAATAGTAAATAAAGTTTCTTTCTTCAAATAAAAATAAATCAACAAAGCTAAAACCTTTTTTTCTTTCTTCAAAGAAATGCAAAAACAAGAAAATTGAGACTTTTCCCTCTTTTCCATATAATTTCTAGTGAGCATCAAGCAAGAGATGAAAGGGGGAAAGTAATTTTGAATCACTTTCTTTTTTATATAACAACAAATGACAACCCTCTTTTTATTTTAAGTCCTTATGTATTTGATTTTTCCTTTTATGACATATAAATTGCCAATATGGATCTCATGCACTTTCCTTTTGTTTGTTGAAACTAAGGTTTTCAACTTAATTTATTCAACAGGAATAGAAACTTTCAAACAATAAATTCTAAATATACTTGGAAGTAAAGATAATGGAGATTTTCACTAACCTAAAACACTAATATTTGAAAACAAATCTAAAACCTATACTAAAACTAAGATCTAAAATCTAATTTGCGATCTACTTATAAATTGTTGCACTTCTTTTAACAATCTACAAATAAACATAAGACTAATCAATATAAAATTGTACTAAAATTTCACACCTTGGATGAGATGTATCTAAGGCTTGAAATATGATTGTTAACAATTTCATCAAGACTCCAACTAATTGGTACCCTTCTCGTTGTCCAACTTCTAGGATGTCCTCTAATAATGAAAAGGGAAAATACTACATGTTGAAACCAATAAAGTAAAGATCTTGCAAAGGCTATGCAAGAGGCTAAAATTGGAAGTTGGGAGCTTATTAGTTGGTCTTAAATTTTCATGAGGCCAGAGCTATTCAATAAACAAAATTGGATCCTTCACCTTATGAAAAAGGATGGATATATAGGAACATTTGCTAAACATTTTTCTAAAGATAGAGAGAAAGAAAACTAAAGGTAATTGACCTAAAAAGGAATAAACTTGTAGTTAAAGATGCAAAAAATAAGAAAGATCTTATGCATGCAATGAATCATGCATTCACAAGTTAAATATATTGGTTGTTGGAGTGAATTGGTACTTCACAAAGGTGAATTGATAAACAATGGGGTGAACCTACAATTTTGACTAGAAAATAAAGGTTTCTAAGTAGAACGAGCTTGCAAATATGCTTTGTGAGAATGAGATTGACTAAGAGCAAAAAATGGGAGATTTTGATAAGATGACACAATATTCTCACCTATGGAGAAACATGTTGAAGTTGTTGAACACACTATAGTGCTGAGAGGGGGTGAATCAACATACATTAAAATTTAACCATTCCATTTGCAGATTAAACATCACATCCCATTAACTGAAAGAAAAGAAAAAATGGAGAACATACACAACACAAGGAAACCAATATTTTTACATGGAAAACCCAATGAGGGAAAAACTGCAGTGAGAGTTAATTCACAATATTGAAGCTCACTGCTTACAAAAATTATAATGTAGTTTAAGAATCACTGCCTATGGACTTGTAGACTAAGGCACACAACCTTAGGGAAAGATACAAGGACCTAATGAGACTCACTATCTTAGGGAAAGATACATGAAAATTATAATGAGAAATTTGAATATGAACTACTATAGAGAAACATACAATATATGTTGATGTTGCAGTCCCTTTTTCACAAAATGAATCCTTCACTTTGAATTCACACACTTCATCTTTAATATATTGCTCAGGCTCAATTCTTTGTATGCTCATATATTCACAAATTAATTTTTTCTTCTATAAATATCCTCTGTAATGATACACAACTCTAATTAGGTCAACTCCAAGATGACCTTTAAATGAAACGATTGATATAACATAGGCCGACTTCAATCACATGCATCATGAGGAGAAAAAGATTTGTGGATCAACACATGACATAACAAGGCCCAAACACATCATAACACATTCCACAAAGAAAAAATAATTAAATAGGATCAACCACAAATGAAGGAAACAAGCTTGTTGGCCCAAACCGCATCAACACCATAAAAAATGCCAACTATTCAACTTTGCACCACCAGGGAGAAGCCAAAACCTTCATGTGGACCAAGATGCAAGCATTGTAGTCCATGCACAATATCTCTTCAAACTTTTCCTAAAATGTTTGAGCATCATATGTTGGCGCAACAAAAGAAACCCAGTAAATATACAAGAACAAAGCATTCCGAACAAACTGTAGCAAATTTTCATTTAAAAATTGATCTTGCGGACCACCAAAAGACTAGATACTAAAAAGTAGTGTGCATTTAACATTACTAATCATGTCTTCAAACTTGCAATGCGATCACTTCACTTTTGGAGAAATGTGGAGCGCTCCAACACACATTTATCAACAGATTATTTTTCCAGAGTACAAACCACACCTCTATCACTTATAACTTTCATTTTAAAAGATGAAATGACTTGAATTATTTGATATAAAACATTCGCATCTCAAACATCTTATATTCTGAACCACAAGACAAAAGCTTGCACTGCGAAGGGATGTTGGCCAAAATACCATGAATTTATCATAAAGTACGCACTAACTACCTTAACAAAACTTCTGCAACATATCTCAATGTGTGGTACACAAAACAAGAATGATATCAAGGTGGGAATGTAGGAGACATATTGGAATAGGTGTACCAAGCTCCACATCACACATAGACAACAAACAAATCACCATTCATTCATCTAACTACATTGTTGACTATATCAACAGATGTCTCAACACTTGCACTATCTCCAGAGTATATACAAACTTCATGACACACACTTGTTTTCAATGAGAACACATATTTTTAACAATTTCCCCCTTTTTCATTGATGGGAACACTCATTTATCTAAAAGTCTTCTCTCCCCCCTTGACATCAAGGTCAAAGGGCATGGTATCTTCTATTTGTAACAACCCAAAATTGTATAAACTCCCCCTTACTATATGAATTCTATAAACAATACTCCCCCTGAGATGGGGATGGCCAAAATAGATGCTAAGTACAAATTATTTTCAATAAAAAAGCTCAAAAAGATACTGCACTTCTCCAAAAAATTGTACAAAGACAAAATTATTTTATTTACACCTTTGTAGCTTCTTTGGAAGGTAGAATATTCTTGTAAATTACCTTAAGTTGCATCAGAGTTGCAACCCAATTTTCTTTGGCTGAGGTGAGAATGTGATTTTGACATTCAAATTGCATACATAAGTCCTCAGCTTCATCTACACTTTCTGGAGCTTTCATTTTTTGACCAATTTTTTTTGCTTCATCAAGCAATCCAGATAATGAAGCAAGTCTCAAGTTTATCGCTTCCCTTAACTGACCAAATTGCTTCTTTATTTATTCTCTTTGGTCCAGAAGCAATTTCAATTGCAAATGAAGATTTTCTATTTGAGCTCTTATTGATCCATCCTTATCCTTTGAAAAATCATATGACTCAACTAATTGAGTGACCTGTGAATCAATTGAGTCAATCTGACCTTTGATGTTCTTTGTGGAGCTTGACCATTTCAAACAAAATTGATAGAGTGTAGTGACTTATCAACACATTTCTTACACATTTTCAAATTTTCTTGCAATTTATTGTGTGCACTAGCACACTAGTCAAATACTTTATCCATTCTCTTATTAGTTACCTTTCTTAAAGCCTCTTGCTTTGCCTTTTGCTCAATGTGTGAGGAATGATCCTTAAAAGAATCCATTAACAACTTCAATTTCTATTCCGGAGGCAAGGAAGAATCTATGTTCATCTCAGGTAAACCTTCTTGAATGATCTTCACAACATCATCAATCAATCTAGTCTTCTTCATGTGTTCTTGTAGAATCTCCTTCCTTGTGGAAGCATGCATAATATCTCCAAGTTGTAACTTGTGAAGGGGAGAAATATTTGACAAGTCAACTTTCCCTTCATGAGTAGGGATTTGCAAAAGTTGGCGTATGACCACAGGTTGAAAATACATCTGCATCCCTAGTAGATCCTTGAAACTATCTTTTCTTTTGTATCTTGAACATTCTCAGGATTATCACTTCATGAATTCTCCGACGGGAGAATATTATGTTCCTTACTAGAAATAGTGTTCCTCAGAGAAGAGATACTCACTTCACCTTGATCTTCTGCACCTTGTGTGCCATTATTCTTTGGAGGAGCAGTCTCCTCATTTTGCATATCATTTTTCTCCTTTTCCTCTTCTTCTTCTCTTTCCATCTCCATACCGAAGAAACCTTAAAGTCTGAATGGTCCTTAAACTGATATATTTTGCTCATATGTATTTTTTGATGTAGGCATAGTTTCAGTTTTTGTTCATTCAGAGGCACTTGTGCACTTATTTCAACATCAATATCATGTATTTCTAGAGTTACTTGTGAATCAATAATCACCTCAACCTTCTTCATTTTTGTAAGAATTTTGGTTGTCTTTTCTTCTATTTCTTTCTCCATCCTTTCTATCTCTTCTTTATCTTCAACCATTATAGTGTTTATCCTTTATTTGATTTTGAAGTCTTGTGCCTGATACTAAGATAATTTGACCCTTTCTTGATGAGAAATAGATATACCATTCTTCTCTAATGCTTTTTGCCTCATCTTGGTTGCTTGTACAACAACTTCATTCCTTTTTTTACTTAGTGCATCTTCCAAACTTGTCGAAAGTTGATCAATGATTTCATTTAGATCCATATTAAATTTGTTCATGGATATAACTATTGCCTTTTCAATTATGATTTTATCAATAGGGGACATCTCATCATAAAGAGCAACAACTTCTTTTAGTGCATCATGTTGTACAATTGCATTAATAGTAGCCTCAAGCTGTAAAGACACATGTTTAGGTGTTTTCGAAGGAGGATTCTTTATTTTCTTTACTTCTTCCTTTTATTCTTCTTTAGATGTTTCTTCTTCTTCTCCTTGACTTGTTCTCTTCTTTCTTCTCCTCAATACATAAGATTTCATTTATTCTTCATCATCTTCCTCATCATCATCCAACATTCACCGAATTAATTTTCCCCTTTTTGCCATCTGTTTAGTTCTTGGCTTCTTCCTTTCTGTAATCTTGGTTTGTGTCAGTACTTTAGTAGCAACTCTTCTTCTACTAGGAGTTTTTTGAGCAGATCTTAAAGTTATGGCAGTGGCAGAAAAAAATCTACTTGTCCTTCTAGCAGTAGAGGCTTGAGATGCTTCCACAAGACTCTCAAGAGATCCAAACACCTTTTTCAACTCAGGCATCATCTTCCCCAAACTCTTATCCACATTTTCTTGTACCTTTTGGTTGTTGGTTATTTCATCATATGTCTCAAACCACTCAACAATGGGAACCTTAGGTTTGTTGAGTAAGATGTCAACATATGCAACCCAATTAGGTATGCAGACCTCATAGGGAAACTTTGTTATCCATGAGGTTCTTGGCTCAATTGCTTCCATATTTAACAATTGTCTTTATCTACCATAAAAGTAATTTCATTCTTATATCTTTCCATAAATTATGAGGGTATCCTATCCCTCTTGTGCATTTCATTTGGAAATGTTTTGAAGAAAGCCTAGAGCATTGTGTCACACTGTTTAGTATCTAGAAAGCTATGCATGTGATCCCTAATCTAACATGCAATAGGAATATTCTTTCTCCATACCACATTCTTCAATCTAGACATTTCCCTTAATAAATAGAACATATGACAAATAATCAAAGTGCCATACCAAAAATTATAGCATGAACCCTTAATTTTTTGCAAATTTTCTAGCAATTGTTGTCGCAAAAGCTCACAAAAGGTCATAATATTTTCCTTCCTTCACCATCTGATGAGCAGTGAAGTTGGCAGTGGCGATAGCAAACCCTTCTTTGTTTGCATAGTAAACCTTATGTGTAATGCCCATCATGGCATACCAAACCCCTAGGTTAGAAATATTATCCATAGTTAGGGTACTTTTATCGAATTTAGCTCTGATAAGCTTCATAAATTCTTCATTCTTCACAACCTTCAATGTCGATACAAGTCCAAAGGAGCACAATCCAATCATATCCCTAATGGCTTCCTTTGCAATTAGGTGGGGATGATCAATCCAAAATATGTCTTCATGAATTCCGCTCAAGGCAATTCTGACCTATTCATTTTTGAAGAAAAAATTAGGGAAACCCTTCCACACATTCAAACCCTTTTCTTCCACATTCACATATTTTGGTTTGAGCATAAACTCATCACCTAAGAAATGATTGTACTTGAACTCTTCCATATTCAAATGATTTTACTCACTCAATTGAGAGTGAATATAGATGCAGACGCCTTCAAAGTGAATCACATTGATTGGAACATGAGAGAACGCTCCATCTTCATTGGTAAAAATAGATATGTATGGATGTTTCTTGATTTTTTTCTTTGGCTTCTCAACATCAATTACAACTGGTGTAACCATGATAGAACTTTCTAAATACTAAGAAAATCAAAGAAATACCTGTGAATTACTACCATTAGGGTTTGCATGTAGATTGCTAAAAACCTTCTTCACTTCTTTAGCTCTTGCATACACTTGATATCTTTCAAATGAAATCAATTTTGTTCAAATAGGAACTAAATATGATTCACACCAACCATATTCACTCTATATTAAATGCAATTCTTACTACTTGACACTAACAACTTTTTATTGTTTGAAATATCACAAAAATCCATAATTTTTTAGCACACTTTCGTAGAGAGTGTATTTACTCTAGAACCTTGAGAAAAAAATCCATGCCACCAATAGCTATTATGTTGAAGTCTTCAATATCTAACACTTTATAAGGGTTTGAAAAACTTGCAATTGCAACTCCCCTTGAGCCAATACTTTATTTTCAGTTATCAGAGGATCCATTTGCACTAGACTGAGGTACATATTCATTCTTTGTTTCATTTTCTTCCTTATTCTACCATACTTTGTTCATTTCCTTCTTTTGCTGACCAATGCTAGATTTCTTTTAAGGAGAAAAAGATCTTGTATTCTTTCCCTTGCAGAGCCTTGCAATGTGTCCTACTTTATTGCAATTGTAGTAGGTGATGCTAGCTTGTGGAGCGTAATTACTTCTTCTCACATTGGATTTACAATCAACAACCCTATGACCAAACTTGTTGCATGTGTAGCATCAACCATAGAAGTATTATGAAGTCATCACATTACTATTCATTATCATTTTACTTATGCATTCATTAGCCTTATGACCAAATTTATTGCAAGCATAACATTGACCATGCAATGATTGAGATTTCATAACATTATACCTTGGAGGCCTAAGTGAATTATGACTCATCTTGCTTCTATACTCATTTGCCTTATGACTAAACTTATTACAAGCACAGTATTTACCATTGAACCTGATAGGAGCAGTTTGTTTAGGGGAAATTTTTTTGAAGTTCCTTTTCTTGTTCCAGACAGAAATGGATCCTCCTTCTTTCTTGTTGTTTTGTTTTGTTTTGTCTTTGCATCTCTAGAGGATGTATCTTTAGGTTTTTCAGTGCAGGCTTTCTCCTCCCTTGCTTTATGCACTGTTCATAGGACTTTTCCCTTTTTCAAAACCGTCTAGATTTCTCTTTAGATAGATTTTGAGAGTTAATCAACTCATTAATGATTTCATAACCTCCTATTAGTTTTCAATTTTCTCTTTTTCTTTTTCAAGTTCTTTTCTCATAAATACAATCTCTTCCTCAATTTTTGACCATTCAACAGTTTTATCATTGAGTTTAGTATTCAAACAATCTTCAATCCTCTTGCCTTCTTCAACTTTAACTTTCAAATTAGATATCACAACTTTTGCATCCTTGAATTTAATTTCACATCCATTTCCTCCTTCTATTTAATCTTTCAATTTGCCATTTTCTTCTTTTGATTCTTTAGCTTGTGCCTTCAATTTGATAATTGTATCCTTTGATTTTTCAAGCATGCACTCATATTTGATTTTTTGCAATCTCGCTTCATCCAAATATTTAAGAGCAGAATAAAGTTCTGCTTCAAAATCTACTTCACAGTCATCTGGATTGATGTCCCAAGCTTCAGGTTCCATTGACTCCAAATTCAATTCTGGAAAAAGCATATCATTGATCTTTGCTATTGGCTTCATGTGTTGAAGAGTAGGATCAACCTTAGTTGTTGAGCTTCTCAAAGGAACTTGGATTTGATACCAATTGTTGAACACACTGTAGTGTTGAGAGGGGGAGGGGTGAATCAACATACATTAAAATTTAACCATTCCATTAGTAGATTAAACATCACATCACATTAATTGAAAGAAAAGTAGAAATGGAGAACATGCACAACATAAGGACACCAAGATTTTTATATGGAAAACCCAATGAGGGAAAACCCACATTGAGAGTTAACTCATAATATATGAAGCTTATTGCTTACAAAAAATATAATGTAGTTTAAGGCTCACTACCTATGGATTTGTAGACTAAGGTGCACAACCTTAGGGCAAGATACAAGGACCTGATAAGACTCATTATCTCAGAGCAAGATACATGAAAATTATAATGAAATTTTTGAATATGATATGCTATAGAGAAGCATCCAACATATGTTGATGTTGTAGTCCCTTGTTCACACAATTAATCCTTCACATTGACTTCACACACTTCATCTTTAATATACTACTCAGTCTCAATTCTTTGTATGCTCATACCTTCAAAAATGTTTTTTTTTTATTATATAAATATCCTTTGCAACAACACACAACTCTAATTAGGTCAGATCCAAGATGAACTTTAGATGAAAAGAATGATACAATATAGGTCAAATTCAATTACATCCATCATGAGGATAATCGTGGATCAACACATAGCGTAACATTGTTGAAACACATCATAACACATTCCCCAAAGCATAATTAATTAAACATGATCAACTGCAGATGAAGGAAATAAGCCTGTTAGCCCAAACCACATCAACACCATCAAAAACTACCAACTGTTCAACTTTACACCACCGGGGAGAAGAAAAAACCTTCATGCAAACCAAGATGCAAGTATTGTAGACCATGCAAAATATATCTTCAAACTTTTCTTAAAATTTTTGATCATCATATGTTGGCACAATAGAAGAAACCCACTGAATATATAGGAACAAAGCATTCCAAACAAACTGTAGCAAACTGTCATTTGAAAACTGATCTCGTAGCCCACCAAAACACCAAATACTACAAAGTAGTTTGCATTTAATATTACTGAACATGTCTTCACAACTGCAAGGCCATCACTTCACTTCCAGAGAAATGCAGAGCGTTCTAGCACGCCTTTATCAACACATTATTCTGCCAGAGTATAAATTGGAACTCTGTCACTTATAACTTTCATTCTAGAAGGTGTAATGACTTGAATTATTGGATATAAAACCTTCACATCTTGACCATATTATATTCTAAACCTCAAGAAAAAAAGCTTACATTGAGGAGGGATGGTGACTAAAATACCATGACTTTGTCATAAAGTATGCACTATGACTGCCTTAACAAAACTTTTGCAATATATCTCCATGTACGATACACAAAACAAGAATTATATCATGGTAGGAATGCAAGAGACATTGGAACAGGTGTACCAACCTCCACATCACACATAGATAATAGAAAAATCATCATTCATTCATCTAACTGCATTGCTAACTATATCAACAAATGTATCAACACTTGCACTATCTCCAGAGTATATACAAACTTAATGACACACACTTGACATCAATGATAACACATATTGCCAAAATAAGTTTGAGTTTTAATTTTCATGCCATGTTAGTTAATGGAATGGGTTATTAGATCATCATTGGAATACAATGCATGCTTGCTATTTCTAGGCACTTGCACAAGCAATGATAAATTCTCCTCAATTAACAACATTAAGCTTATTATTTTAATAGGTGTTCCAACATTCCAAGCCCCTTATTGTTGCTTGCTTGAAATGATATAACAAAATTCAACATCAATGCATCTATCATTAATGTTGGTCTACTCATTCCAATAAAAGAGATAAGTCCTCTTAAGGGGTGGGCATTGACAATATTTCTAGAGAGCATGTATTTCATTTATACATTCTAATTGATGAGATGACTTTCATTGGGCCTAGGTAGTTGGCTCACATTGTTTGGCACTTGCATGAATCCTTCTCTAGTCACACTCAACTTCCACCTAGTTCTCATTCCATCAACCTTATTGGTGATTTGGGAGAGCTACCATTTATGAAATATATTCCTATGCATGTTGGGGCATCCTATGAGACAACAATTATGTACAACTTCCACGCAATTGTTACATTAAATGTTATATTTTGTTAGTAATATGATGAACCATCCCATATTACTTTTTGTACCTTTCTTTCCAATATTATGAATGCATAATTAATGGTTTCAAACTAGGAACTCTAAATAATGCTTTAATTATTCCCTTACTAATGAGAAACTAGTAGCATTTCAATCCTTAATACAATTGTTTGAGAAAAATAACTTGGTTGTATTACATAATAAATATATACTTAAATAATTTGGGGTTCCTATTACATGGTGTAATATGGAGAAAAAGGGGTCAATCATGCTCAAATATTAAGGATGTCCAAATATATACCAAGGTTCTCTTATGCATTAGACAAAAAGTTATGCTTACTTAAAATTTATGGATCACAACAAGTCTTATCAATGGTGAATTGACGTGCATTTCTTGTTATTATGTACAAAGTTGAGAGCAACCGACTTGATCCTACACTTGTTGTAGTCAATTTTGATTGCTACATAGTTTTGTCTTATGACTTAGATAACCTATAGCTCATGCAAATAATTTTGGTTACTTGTGGTAGTTGCCACTAGTACCCTTTTAAGATGATGCGAGCCTTGACAATGCATAATCCTAGAGGCTAATGTTTGAGAGAGTGACAATCAATATTAGAAATAATTTTCAAAAGCCCAATATCATTACTATCTCATATTTAGATGTTTTACTAATATACGCATCTCCCTTATCTTTCCATGTCAACGATAGGCACACATAGACAATAGTGCATTTGTAGTGCTTAAGAGGAAAGACTTGAGGACAATCTATGTGTAATATTATTCATAATTGATGGGTTGTTCCCTTCATAATATTTTAGTACTCCTTGTCATGATCGAGATATACATTTGGAGTGTCATAAGGATTAAATATATTTTGTTGTTATATTCAAAGTGAAGCTTTTTGTAAAACTTCTTCTTTACAATTTCTTCTATATTTGAAATTAATTGAGGATTACCAATTTGGATTTTTCCTTATTTCTTGCCTCTTGGGTGCCAAGATCATGCTTTGGTACCAATTGTAATGAAATAACTTGCACAAGAGAAGAGTATAATAGTAAATATGCTACAAATAGTTGATAATAATGAGCCAGTTTAATGGGACAACCTCTAAAAAGTAAGCCACTTTGAGAGGGAAACCTCTAATAGTCTTCAATAAAAACAAAATATATACTATAATGATAATAAACTAACTACTACCTCCTATCATACTTATTGCATGGATGCCACTCAAGTCAATCTAACTACCTATATAAGACTATATTAATGATTATAGAATTTAGTTAAGATTTGATATTAATCACAAGTTAGCTACACATATCCCTAAGCACAATATATCTTGAGATGTAGCATTAACTCCTAGCAAAGACATTTTTAAAAACTTGTACAAAAAAATACAATCACATAAAAATTAAACTATAAAATTTTATACTAAATTACATGCCCTCAATTTCCTGTTCATAATTAAATTTCTACCAAAATCTTCAATTCATATAAAAATATTTATATAGAAATACACATTTATGAAATATAAATATATCCATGAATTTAAAATCTTAAGTTTCTATACAAATTAATCCTTTCAATTGTCTAATTATATTAAGAATCACTTTACAATAATAACAACATATAAATAATCATATATTTAAAACAAAACAACTCTTTAAATAATAACAATAAAAAATTGCTCTTCTAAATAAACACAATTTCTAGAAAATAACTTTAAAATACATAGGTTGCGCTCTCCATTGGTCTCGGGTTTGACTACTTGCCTTCATAGTATTGTAATAAAAGTATTTGTTGAGTACTTGCCTTTATAGTATTGTAATAGAAGTATTTGTTGAGTACTTGCCTTCATAATATTGTAATAGAAGTATTTGTTGTCATGTCATTTAGTTGATAGAGAATTTGACATGACATAGCAATTTAGAGGTAGGTTAGTAATAGTTTGAGATCAATAAACTTAGAGAGCTAATATTATATTAATTTTATAATTGTACATTTTAGATTTATAAAATAATATTATATAAATATATTATTAGACATTTAATTAAGAATGTTTATTAAAAATAATTTTATTTTAATATAAAAATATTAACTTTAGACACTAAATTTGATTAAATTAAATTAATAAATCAATTATTATAACAATAGAAAATACAATACTTATAATAACCAATGTTTATATTCTAAATATATGCCTACATTCTAACTTAATGGAAGGAAATAAAAGCTACATATTAAATACAATTTACATAAAATGGTAGTTACATACATTTACATATATTTTATAAAATATTAATACAAAATTTACATAATCTTTTAAAATACATGTCTATATTCTAATCTAATAAAACAAAATACATGAATAAAATATAATAACACATTATATTTATAATATCAACAATTTACCTATTCCTTAAAAAAAACAAAAGATAATTGTTTTAAATTTTTTTTTTTGTTTCAAAACCAACTTATAATAACTAATTAAACAAGAATAAACAAAACTTACTGCCTACGGCAAGAGTGATTTTTATAGAGTTCGTTTTATATCGAAGCCGGCAGGTATTTTTGAAGGGTGCCTGGCTAAAATCATTTGCACCAGAACTTAGCAGGTCAATATGGGTTCTTTTGCAGCGGAAGAGCCGCTGATATATCCAGATGTGAGAAGGGATGAGACTGTGGTAGACAATTATCATGGTGTGCTTGTATCGGATCCCTATAGATGGTAAGTTAGATTTTTTTTGGAAGAAAATGGATTGCATGAATGAGAGCTCCACTTGCAACTAGACTTCCATAAATGAGGGCAGATTGACCTCGCATTAATCTATTCCTAATGTAATTAAGAAACGAATCCAATAAAGCTCAATGTAGACATGCTGTTACACTCAATCCACTGAATCCTTGTTTGATGTTTTAGTGGGAAGGCTGTAGGTTTGGGATGGAGTTATGCTTTGTTATTAAATTAAAGCAATCGAAAATCGCTTGGGTTTAGATGTATAATATCTGCAGGATTTTTTTCACTAGGTCGAGTATTTTCAACTCAAGTAATCTCTGAGATGATTGTTTTTCAATGACTAGTCATTATGATGATTTTAGAAAACCCTGTCTTGGGTTTCTGACCCACTAGTTACTTTTAAATTTGGCCAAGCTTATGGTGTATGTAAATCTTTATGAGCCTTCCATCACAACATTTTTGTTAATTGTACGTGATTGGGGTTTCTGTAGGGTAGTATTCTTTAGATCAACATTGTTACTGTATTTGACATTAAATCTAAGTGAGAGTACAAGTAAGAATCTTGTACTGCAAGTGTAGCAATCCTTACTGATGCATTTTTTCCATTTGGACAGTAAAGTATGATCTATTTTTCCTTTTTTGTGCTATACATGAAGCAAAAAATTCATATCTCCTTATGGTTAATTAAAACCAAACATGGCAGCTTAAACTTGCTTTCCTAAACCAGAGAATCATAAAAAATAAGTGTCTAGGTCTACTGAAGAAGATCATAATTATATAAGATGATTAATAGGTTACTGTTTCCTTGTTCCTCTATTACCAGTTTGCCGTAAAAAAACCCTGGATCCGGATCCGGGTCCAGGTCTGGGTCTGGTTCATTTCCAGACCAGGGTTATGGTCTGGTCTGCTATGGTGTGGACAGGGCACAGATTTTGTGCCCTGGATTTGGCCAGGTATGTTACCCAGGTGAGTCCGAGGCCCAATATCCTTATACATAGACAAATTATTTTCACTGGTCTAATGGATGAAAAAGGGTAACCTCACTGAACTAGTTTTCTTTGTTAAAACCTCCAGCATGTACGACCTTCACGTGTGAGAAGAATTTAATGTTTGGCCACTATATCTCTGATTAGATTTCAATATCATGCATTCACAACTATTCTCATACATATAGTATCCTATTCTTGAGACTGTGGACAAGAATATGAGGAAAAATCTGAGTTCTAATTCAGAAAGTTGTTTCTGCATGGGTTCACTGAGCCACTGCAGTCACAGTTTTCAAATTTATTTGATTCACATTCGTATACATCCAACTTGTGAAACATGTTAAAATGATAATCATTCAAATATTATATCCCTAGATCTGTTGATATAAAATCTGACTCCTCTAGCACAGCGAAAAAACTAGTTTAATTTAAAGCCTAATGGTTTGAGGGTGGTGTACCTGGATTCCGTTGCTAAAGCTGCACTGATCTAAATTCTTGCCCATAATTCCACTTCAACAATTTAGTTTTTGAAATAATATTTATGGTTGTTTTGCTTAGTAAATGGTAATAAGCATGCTATTCAGACAATTCCTGTTTTAGGCTAAAATATGTATATATTCAATATGTTTTTAACTTTTTTGTATGGAAATATTCACAAAATACCCAACCCCAATTTTTTTTTTCGTACCAGTGTTCCCAAACCTGAACCCAAACCCATATTGGTAACTTGGTCTTGTTCTGGTTCTGATAAGGATATGTTGACCTGTGACAGGCTGGAAGATTCAGATGCAGAGGAAGTCAAGGATTTTGTTGAGAAGCAAGTGAAGTTAAGTCAATCTTACCTACAGAGGTGTGAGACAAGAGAAAAGTTTAGGGGACGTATTACAGCCCTTTTTGATCACCCTAGATATCGTATTCCATTCAAATGTGGTGATAAATACTTCTACTTCTTCAATACTGGGCTGCAAGACCAGGATGTTCTATATGTTCAGGTACGCTAACCAAATTTGAAGAATAGGCAGATATAAATGATTATAAAAGCACAACAACTTGTGGCCAACTTAAAACCCTTACTTTTTCCAGTGAAAATGCTTGATTGAATACATTATATGAACAACATCTCCAAGTTCTGAGCCCACTCATGCCCTACCTCTCTCTCCTTTCCTGTTATCCACCACACTACAACAGTATTCTTCTAAACCTGCTGGAAATTGTACCTTTACTAGGAAACATGCATCTCCTATAGTAGGCTATGGCTGTCTCTACTGGTACTTGATCCCTGAATTTCAGGGCAATTGTAGCAGATAAAACTAACCCAATTTTTTGAGATGGTCTGGTTAAATTCATGCACAAACATGCACAAAAATACATTATTTACTTTTAGCCAAGCTGTCCCCACAAATAATGAAAATCTGCAATTTACCCTTGAAGAGATGAAGAACATATTGTGGCTTCCTAAGGAAAAGACACTGATTTGTAGATTTATGGGGTACTATTGGAAGCCCTCTGGTTCAGAATATCTCCTGATGATGCTAAAAGTGTATTTCATGGCCATATCCTCCACAAGACATGAGAATTATCAGTGTTTCATAGGAGGACCTTGGTTTATGGAGAAGTCAGGTTTATGGCCATCATCTTTCAATGCTACAAAAGATTGCCTGGTACTGTTCTAGTGTGCCAGGGAGTACCAGCAAGAAGGAAAAGACACTGATTTGTAGATTTATGGGGTACTATTGGAAGCCCTCTGGTTCAGAATATCTCCTGATGATGCTAAAAGTGTATTTCATGGCCATATCCTCCACAAGACATGAGAATTATCAGTGTTTCATAGGAGGACCTTGGTTTATGGAGAAGTCAGGTTTATGGCCATCATCTTTCAATGCTACAAAAGATTGCCTGGTACTGTTCTAGTGTGCTAGGGAGTACCGGCAAGAACTCTCTCTTCAAAGGGCTGGCAATGCAAATGGCGAGTACATCAAAAATCAGAATTTACTAAGAAAAGCATGAATGCTTCACTATGCCGGGGTCTTCGTAAATATAGATCATGAGGAATCATTCCCCAATCTGATTGTGCTATAAATGGGAGGAATTGAATAGGAACAGCTCATTGATTATGAAAAATTCCTTTTAGGTTCATAAGCCTGGGGACCTAGCAACAATTTGTGCCACACAATAATCCCATGATGACTATGGAGAGAGGAAAAAATTAAAGAAACACTAGAGAGATTAATATCACAGATCAGATCAATATGAAGAAATCCTTCCAAATTCTTGAAGTACAAGAATACATGCCCTAACAAATTCAAGGAGACTCCCCTAAGCCAACTTGCAACCAAGCAATGGAGGAGACTCAGTCAACAGCTACAACACTGCAGCAGTAACCCAACTCCCTTTTATCCCTTTTGCTTCTGCCTCTACCACAGGCCCTCAAACCAGAAATATTGAGAGATATGAACAAAAATCAGAACTATAATGATGTCCTTATTTTCCAGCCAAAAACCTCAGTCAAAAAAGGGAACATGCACAACAAGTGAAATGTCCCACCCCAGGTGGACACTTGCTAATCAAGTTTCTGCCTTGTGTAATTTGCTCCTTCTCTCTAGGTTTTGTTTGTTTTGATTTTTCAAATGATATATTGCCAGGAGATTTAGGAAAAGCAAATACATATACAAATTGCAAACTATAGAAATGCTTAATAATGAAGCAACAATCTCAAATCTGCTTAAACATAGTTTGCAAATACAATTTATTCATCTTCAAATCAGATTATGAAGATGCATCACAATAAACCATAAACCTTCAATACAAATTTATCTTTGCATTCCAATCATATTAAACTCATACCTGGAATATTGGAGATAGTAAGTGCAGATCTGAAAACTGTTATAACAGCAAATCTGGAAATGGTAATCAGCACCTGGCAAACCCTAGAATTGATCACCTAGCACAATGTCAAAGATTCTCCACCTCCATTAATCTTCAGTTTGATGTCATTGAACCAGCCGCCCATTGTAGTGATGGAAAGAAGCTTAGAACTTAGGCGTTTCTGCCTCAAGCTCACACGTCCAGCAAATAATGAAATGTACGGCCAGCATAGATGGAAGGTACAGCTTCCAATAAACCCCACGTGGCTGTATAAAGAAGTGTAAACAGCAATGAAAGCCTCAGCAATAGTTATTCTTCGAATATTCTGCAATTTGCTCTTCAAACCCTCTGAATTTCTTTTGAGATAAATGACCACATATGTGCATAAGATGACTCCCACGTGCCAAGAGAGAATGCACAACTCAGCAATATAGATATTCCATAATGATTGTCTTTAAACTTTTGATCAAACCCTTGTAAGTTCTAAAGTTTTCTCCAATGAAGCACAATGTGACTTCAGAAGCAAAGCCAGCTGACAAGCAAACCTCAAATGATCTTTCACACCTTCGGAAAGCTCAAAACAAAGAGAAGCTACGCTCTCCAAGATCGAATTCCCATCATTAATATATTATATCTTTTTGCTTTTGTTGACTTTAATAAATTTCTCAAATAGGTGCCCAAGTCAAGTCACTTTATTATTTGACTTAAATGCATTTTTTATAATTGATTTTATAACATTAAATAGCTTTTTATAATAAAGTCAAATGAGTCATTTAATGTTCTCACTTTTTAATTTGACTTTATAGTATTAAATACCCTTTAATAAAGTCAATAAAACATTTAATGATGTGTACTTTATAATAATTAATTATTATTAAAGCATTACTTTAATAATAATTAAACTCCATAACTCCAATAATACTCCTCATAAATCGATTCCTTCTGCACCAAGAGGTAGCCCATTGAACTCATTGCTCACTAGGGTGCCTTACTAAAAATACTAAGGTTGGCCTCTATCATCCAACTGACTTACTATAAATAGTAAGTATACACAAATGAAGCCAGAAACCCCTAAATAACCAAGCCTCAGAATATACAAAGGATCTCCAAACATTCCTTATTCAGGCAATCAAGGTTGTCAGATTGAGGGGAAAAATTTATGGGTGAGCTGGATATGACCATGGACAATGGTTTTTCAAATTTCAGTTTTTAGATGATACACACCTCCTATCCACTCTAATCATTAGGGAGACAAAATAATTGAAAAATATCCCATCAACATATGAGAAACCTTTGGAACAACAAATTAGTAGACAAAAATCTTGTATTGTTTCAATGGATATTTACTTTATGGTAAAGGAAAATCCTGCATAACTGGACCTTTTTAGAGGATCCATTGTCCATGGCCTATTTGGGATACACCTTAAACAACGAATGCTCTTCAAGTCTATGGAATAGCACTATAAGAAAAAATCAAGGAAAACTCTCCATGTGAACTAGTGGCTAGTTTATTGAGGCAGGGAGAATTCAACTAATTCAGTTATTCTTGCAGGCAGGAGTGGTATACCTACTCACCCTTTTTCATCTGTTCCAAAGCAACTGAAGGCCTAGATGGTCTAGCTACAACACAACTTGTTGTGGCAAGGGATAGAAGAAGCAAAAAAAAAAACTCTCCTCTTATCCTTGTCAAAAAATTAAAATCACTCTTATTAGAAATGCTGGAGGATTCAACCTAAAGGATCTCCAAAAATCTAATCATTCTTTTGCATGGAAACGAGCATGGCTATCATATACACCTCATATGGTCCCTTGGAGTCAATTATTAACTCATAAGTATGTTCTAAATCCTGATCAACCAATCTAGAATGCCAAATGAAATTATCAGGGCTAACTATATATGGATGAATAAAAAACAAATCCTTTCTTGTCATAGATTCTATAACATGGACTCAACTAAATCTTTTGCAACTTGGGAAAGAAAAATTGTAACAGACTGGGGTACACTTATCTTGCTGCCTATCTGGGCAAGGAGTGAAACTTCTATCTTCTTCATTATGTTGGGGCTTGTTGACGTGGTTTTTGAGACCGCACCAACACAAAATAAAGTCTCCCAACGGATGCTCTATCCTCTCTTGAACAAAGTATTCAGCATGCTAAAATTGCGAGTAAGATCATGCTTTCAACTCCAAGGTTCCTTAAGTGCGAATAGACTCAGTTGGCTCAATGTGATATTGCTGGTATGTCAAGGGGACTTACACAATTGTTCGACAGCTGACAACAGACAGTAGACTAAGGGCTTTTGCGTAATTCGAAGGATTTGGCAAATGAGCACAAGTTTCCTAATTCTAACCAGAAATGAACTGAATTTAAAAGAGTGTAGGGGTAAGAATGTTCTAATCTACTCTAAGGTATGGGACATGGCGATCAATTCTCACAAGCTTCAACCAAGCTCCGTTTTGCCTCACTTCGGACAGCTTCCGCGGAACTGGTGCAATCTTCAGAGGAGTGACTTAAGATGTTCAGATCACGATTTAGCATGAAGACACCATCACAACGACGCATGCCATATAAACCATAATCGAAGTTAAGTTTCACAAAGTTCCAGTTGACCACGCAAGGCAACCCACGTAGGAGCCCGCTAGTGGTATGGACGAACGAAGCCTTGTTCAAATCGAGCACCACCTTCCACAATTGCTAAGTACTTGCATGAAATGAAATCTACTTTACTTTAAGCTACTTCAAGATGCTAATGAATTGAAGGACTTAAGAAGCCTCAACAACTATTCACAACAAAGAAGAATTCACCATCAATGAAAATTTTTTATTATGAAAGCATACATGACAACTTCTTACAAAGTATCCAAAGGGAAGACTTTCCTTCCTTTTCAATCTACACTACTTTACGTTCTACTCTATCAACTTCTCTCTACTCCTCTAAGCTCTGCTTCTACCTCTAAATCTAAGGAGATACAAATGAGGGGGACTCCCCCTTTTATAGTTTGCCAAGTCCAACGGACGACTTAGATTACAATCGGCTGGATGGCCCAGATTGTGCCACCTCAGCCCTAAACAAGATTTGCCCTAAAAACCGCCACAAAGGAGAGTGGGATAATAAATGAGGCATTAATGTCCACCACCCTTCTAGAAGATTCCGTTGGTAGACGCGTTCACACTGTCCTTGATCTTCTTTCTTGACGTTGCTCTTAAACTTCTTCTTCGACACTTGAGTCATACTAAGTCTCAACACTTAGCCACCTTTTGCAATTTTTCTTCCTTCATGTGAAACTAAAAACTTTATCTTCCTCCGAAGGTTGTAATATCATCGTGCTTCACCACTTCAAGTCATTGTGCTCTGGCCTCAACGTTTCTCCTGCAAAACAAGCAAGGAGAAGAAAATTAGAACATTTCATAGTATAAACTCACCTTACTTACCTGATTTTCACGCTTTGATCTTCAAGGGCTCATCGTTTTTCCTCCAGCACAACTTCTGCCATCTTCATGATTCTTTATGCCTTAGCCAGATTTCAATCCATCTTCCTCAAGGGCGTACTTAAAAGATGTACTTTTAAGATCATCTTTCGAAGGTGTTAACTTCAACTGCATCTTCAAGGATTTCACTTCACCTGCTGGAGCTCTGACAACTTTGATTTTATCCATCTCTGGCTCAAGAGGACTATCTTCACGAAGGATTTAAGCAAATTCACCTAGGCAGTTCCTTTCAAATTCATCGTCTGGAGGATTTTACCTTAAAAACACATTTTCTTCACACTTGCCTTAGAAAATTTTCAAATTTCCCTTAGGAAAACTCATCAATCCAGTGCCCATCAAAAATCCTCATCCTGAAGGCCGCAGCGAAGCATGGAAGACTTTAAAATCCATTCCCTGTTGAAGATCTTCAATACCCAGAAGAAAATTTTCTCCGGAACGCGTCGAACTCATGGGTGCACAACGAACGGGTTCATTCAATTTTCTTGAATTTTGAACCTTAGAAAAATATTATTCCGCCAGTTTGAATCTGTTCTTCATCCGTGATCGTCCTGTGCTGCTCTGACTTGAAAATTATTTATCAACCTGTGCAACTGGCATTCTCTAACTTCACCTCAGGCAATTCACTCGGGCTTCAGGAAAATTCATCACTTCACCAGACTTGGGCGTTTTCCTTAAGGGAGAAAATACTTCATGCCTTAGAAATTTTTTGAATCACTTAGCACTTTGAAAAATTTTGCCTTAGAAAATTTTATTCAACTTTGCTCACTTTGCCTGGGAGAAAATTTTATCCAACTTCATCCGTCTCAGAGAATTTTCTTTCAAAACACATCACGCCCAACATACTTTATTTTATTCATCACTTTGTATTTTATTCTTCATAAAATATCCAACGCCTTAGCAACTATCATCAATACCTTAGGCGCATTTTATACTTGCAAAAGGATTTCTATTTCCACGCCTTAGCCATTTTACTTCACCACCTTGCAGGCTTAGCATTTTCAACGCCCAAGCAATATTTTTAATTTCCATCACCCACCACCTTACACACTTAGGCGCATTTGACACTTTATGAGGAATCTTCAACACACCTAGCAATATTCACTTATCAACTTTACTAACCCTTTACATGGCGCATATCTCTTGAAGGATGGGATATTCAACGCCATCTTTAACTCCTCTCCTTTGCTAACTTTGGGCGCATTTTGTATGATGTGGTGGATAAAGCTTCCAACGCCTTCATGTGACTTTTTGACTTCCAGCCTTTTGTCCTCATATGGCCCCATTTGGGCGCATTTTGCCATGCAAGAAGAATGAAAAGCTTTGACTTGTTGACTTTCTTGGGCGCATTCTTGCCTTGATGAAGGATGGGCGCATTTCAGCATATGTGAAGGATGACTCTTGATCTTCCTTATTTTGTCTTGACATTGGCTGCTTTTGGGCGCATTTTGTACCCCATGAAGGATGAAAAATTGTTGACCTTTTGACTTTGCTTGCTAACTCCTCCTTGTTGAACTTGGGCACATTTTACTAGTGGAGAAGGATATTTTTAACTTAGAAATTTTTTCCAAGCTTCAAGGCCAAGATGGGCGCATTTTACCCCTGGAGGTGGATGAAACTTGTTGACTTCCTTTGACCTCTTTCTTTTTGGGCGCATTTTACCCCTTGAGCAGGATGTCTTCATCACCTAGAAAATTTTTATCACTTGCCAACTGGATGAGGGCGCATTTTACTATGTGAGGTGGATGAACATCAACACTTAGCCATTTTTCCTCGTCCCTGCCAGCTTCCATGCCCTGCTATTTATAGTGAGCCCTCTGATTTTGCATCTCTGAAGCTCGTAACGACTTGAAATTTTAAACACTGCATCCTCATGACCCTGTTGTCCTGTCGACACTGCCATTTTTAGCAAGCCTGCTATTTTTAGCCCAATTCTGGAGGTGATTTACTATAAATAGTAACTGCTTGTTTCTGATAGTTCTACTGCTCCGATTGACTTGAAATTTGAATGGGGCGCTCCTCACCACGTGACCTGACTGTCGATGTCAACGCATGCACCTGACTTACTATTTTTAGCCAGTTTCCAAATTGACTTACTATAAATAGTAAGTGCTCCGTTTGACTTGAAATTTTACCAGCAGATAGCCTGAAGGACGCTGATCGCGGTGGTTTACACCGATTTTCGAAGATTTTGACTTTTGACCCCTCTTTTCAGGCTCCGAAGCTGGAAACCCTAATCTGCTTTGCATGCGTATCAAAAGATCTCTGTTTGCTCTCGTTTCTGCTGCATTGCGATCAGCTCGTGATTCTGAACTGCTGGGAAGCGGCTGCCGGGACGCACCTGCTAAAAATAGTAAGTTCCTTACTGAGTGATTATCTCCATTTGCATGTCACACCACTGCGAAGCTCTCGAAAAACCCACCAGGAATCATCCGACATGCAAAAGAAACCCTGACATTGAAACCCTAAAAATAGCCTCAGAAGACTGAATTCTGAAAGTTGTCGTCTCGTTTTGCATGTTATATCATCGCGAAGGTCTCGAAAAACCCAGAAGGAATATGCAGACATGCAAAGAAAAATTCTTCGCCTAAGCCCTGAAATTTGTCCCGGAAGCTGGACTGCTAAAAATAGAAAGTTGTCTGTTTCAGTTCAAATTTTGCACGTGAGTGACTTGATGTACTATGAATGCTGTGTGACTGTTAGAATCTCAAAAATGCTGACTGATTGCCTGTAACTTCACACTTACTAAAAATAGTAAGTACCTCATAATCGGATGAAAATTTGCTGGGAGCGTGTTGGAAACATGCTGACAACAATGTTGAGCTCTGTTTTCAATTTATTGACTTTATTTGACCCTAGGTTGACCAAGAAAGCACAAACCCTAATTTTCAGACTTGGCCAAAACTTCGATTCAAGCTCAGTGACGGAGAAATCCCGGAAAGCAGATCATAGAAAAGAGACAGACGGAGAGAGAGAGACAACAACAAAACGACCGAAAAGCAAAGCCAAAATTAGGGGGGTCCCCATTTGCAATGGGGCGATGTGTGAAAAACGTCACAACAGGGCTAAACTGCTATAACAAGCTATTTTCCTTGCTGATGAATTGAACACTAGACATATACACATTATCATTGCAAGGGATCAGTGCGTATGGAATCAACATCCTTCAGGAAAGTGCATGGGGAACTCCACATATGAAGCTTCTGCACACTGATCACTAAAACAGAATATGATGGTGTTTTTGGTCTCTTAATGTGATGTTCCCTTACCGGATTGGCTCTAAAGTTGCTGACTGCTAAGGGTTAAACTCTTCTCTCGACGCTGTGACAACACCTGCACCACCATATATAACATTTCCACAATCCTGAACGTTAGCCTTGACATTTAGCATCCAAAATCAGACATAATAATTAACTGCAAATTAAAAGAGACTCAAGAAGTAACCAACCTATCAGGAGAGAGGAACCCTTAAGGGGCCTACGGTCTACCACCATTCAAATGCCCAACCCTTTTACTTGGGCCTGTGGGGCAGAAAAAGAAAGCTTGGGTGGGACCCTCACCCCTCCTTGACCCAACCCTTGCAATGGGCCTGTGGGGCAGACTGCCCAACCCTTGCTTGGGCTTGTGGGGCGAAACCTGGGTGAGGTTTTTAGACGAACCACTTAAGGTATGGCTCACCTCTCCTGGCAGGATGCACACAGACTTACAAACAGTTCTTTCCAAGACATAATTCAACGATCTATCCATACTTCTTTTTAGAATGCTATTAAAAGATTCCAACAAATGATTGCAGTACAGCATGATATGATATCAGAGTGCAGGAAGTGAATAAGCCCAACATCAAATAATCATTACATTCTATAGGAGAGTGCAATTCTAAACTGCACTTTCAAGCAAATAATATTTATCCCATTTTGTTAACCTTAATATGCGATCTTAAGTTAATCACAACATAGCCATTCTATGCAATTATCATATACCATTTCAAAGTTCCACATCTAGTTAATGAACAATGCAAGCTACAACGACCAGAATACATGAAAATATAAATGCAGAATCTATAGAATTTGTATGCAACAGGAGTCGGGGTATTTATGCCTATGGACGGTACTGTCCGTCTCAACAGGGCCGATATCCTTGCCCAACATCCATGTTCGGACTTATATCGCCTTGTACAGATATGTCCTTCTTTATGCTCGAACCATGGCATTTTCTCAAACAAAGAAGTTCAATATTCTTTTAGAAATGAATAGTGCAGATATGGGTGGTATGCTGTAGTGTCTAAAGCTCTGCAGTGATTATAATTTCTGAAAAGGAAAACTAAACTCTAAAGCTAAGTGAGAAACCTCACCTGCGTCTTGGACTTGCCGGCCAGTACACGTCCCTATTTTTGCCCTTTGCTGCATCTGCCTTCCTCCATTTGAAGGCTTTGAACCAAGGCACTCTTTCTCCACACGGGCGTGACACTTCCCAAAGCCGCGACTCACGGCTAAAGCTAATTTGTTAGTGTTTTAAGAATGCTCAATATTAATTTATTGAACAATGATCAATATTTTATTCAATCAGTCATATTTTAAGACTAGAGTTCTTAATTGATAATATACATCCAAATGATAAAAGAACTATTTCCTTTGAGTTTCAATTTAATGTAAGCTTCATTACTTTAGGGGTTATGACAGTCTCCCTTCCTAAATTGCTTGCCCACAAGCAACTTGAGGTTTGGGTGGTTGAATATTTCCTCACCCTCCCAGGTAGCATCTTCTTTAGGAAGGTTCTTCCACTTGATCAAAAACTCCGGAATGGTTTTATTCCTTAATCTATTCTCCCTCATATTGAGGACTGCTTTGGGCTCGAGGATCAGCTTTCCTTCATCGTCCATTGGGGGTAATTCTACACAAGGGACCACTTGTTGGCCCAATACTTTCTTTAATCTGGATACATGGAAGACATTATGTATGCAGCTGTCTTTTGGTAGCTCGAGTTCGTAGGCCACTTCTCCAATCCTTTGTGTAATCTTGTAGGGTCCGTAGAATTGGGGTCTTAGCTTCTTAGTTCCATTAGACTTGAGAGAGGATTGCTTATATGGCTGTAGCCAGGGAAAAACTAGATCTCCCACTTCAAAAGTCCTCTCAACACGATTTCGATTTGCGTACAACTTTTGCTGGTTTTGGGCTTGGTGTAGATTGTCTTTCAAAGTGTTTAGGATGTCCATGCTTTCTTGCACAAAATCCTTAGCCCGGGGTAAGCTTTCGAAAGTGGTGGGTTCATATCCATACAAAGCTTTGAAAGGACTCATTTGGATGGACATGTGATGCATTGTATTGTAACGATATTCCCCCAAATGTAGCCATTTGATCCATGCACTTTGTTGTCCAGTGACATAATTTCTTAAGTAGCCTTCTATCCACTTATTGACAATCTCGTTTTTCCCATTTGTCTAGGGATGATAGCTGGTACTTGGTGTAAGAGTAGTTCCCGACAATCAAAAGATTTCTTGCCAGAATTGGCTCATGAACTGGCTATCCTGATCATTGATAATGTTTCTTGGGAGGCCATGTAGCTTAAAGATCTCTTTGAAGAATAAGTCTGCTACTTGGGGTGCCTTGTAATCCATGGATATGGCAAAGAAGTGAGCATATTTGGTGAGTCTATCGACCACCACATATATACAATCTCTCCCTTGAGTTTTGGGTAACCTAGTAATAAAGTCCATCGAGATGCTCTCCCACTTTTGATTGGGAATGGGTAAGGGTTGCAAGAGTCCGGCTGGGTGGTTTTGTTCTGTCTTGTTTCTCTGGCAAGTCATACATTCTTGCACATATTTCAACACATCCTTCTTGAGCCCCTTCCATGAGTACTTCTCCCTCACTTGCTTATATGTCTTGTAGTACTTTTGATGCCCTGCTAGTGGATTATCATGATATTCTTTAAGGATTTTCTCTTTAACCTTGGAGTTGGGTACCAGATAGATTCTGCCTTTATATAGGATGACCTCTTCAATTACCTTGTATTCTTCATTGGGCAATTGTCCCTCCAAGATTTCGTTGGCTTGGGAATCTTTGGCATATTTCGAAATGATGTCATACTTCTAGTCCGCGGCTATGCTGGTTATGGTCTTTAAGCACGGTTGTCTTGATAGTGCATCTGCTACCACATTGTTGGTTCCCTTAACATACTCGATATCGAAGTCATAGGCTTGTATGCGGCTAACCCATTTTTGTTGACGATCATTCAAGTCCTTTTGTTGCATAAAGTATCTTAGGCTATTATGATCAGTTTTCACATGGAACTTTGTGCAGACCAAATACTAGTGGAATTTGGCCAAGGCATGCATTATAGCCAACATTTCTTTATCGTAGATGGGGTAGTGTCTTTCCGCTTGAGTAAGCTTGCGGCTTTCAAAGGCTATAGGGTGCTTCTTTTGCATTAGCACTATGCCAATCCCTTCTCTTGATGCATCGCCTTGTAGTTCAAAGGGTAAGGTGAAGTCGGGGATGGCCAAAACTGGACAAGAGCTGATGGCATCCTTTAGTCTCTCAAAGGCTTGTTGGGCTACTTCATTCCATGAGAAAGCTCCCTTTTTGGTTAGGTCAGTGAGGGGGGCTGCTATTTTGGAGAACCCCTTTACAAAACGCTTGTAATAATTGCATAATCCCATAAAGCTCCTTAATTGTGTGAGGTTTTTGTGCTTAGGCCACTCCTTAATGGCAGCTATTTTTTCTTCATCCATACTCACCCCTTGGGCATTGATTTTATGGCCCAAGTACAATATTTCTTCCAAGCAGAATTCACAATTTGATGCTTTGGCGTATAATGACTCTTGCTCCAAGATTTTGAGGGTCTCCTCAATTTGCTGAAGGTGCTCTTCCCATGTTTTACTATATATAAGAATGTTGTCAAAGAATATTAGGAGGAACCTTCTGAGTTGCTTGCGGAAAGGGTGGTTCATGCATGATTGGAACATGGTTGGGGCATTTGTGAGCCTAAAAGGCATGACTAGGAACTCAAAATGCCCATAGTGGCATCGGAAAGCTATTTTTGGCACATCTTTCCTCATTCTTATTTGATGATATCTTGACTGGAGATCGATTTTAGAGAAATACCTTGCCTCGTGGAGTTCATTAATTCGGGGGATGGGGTAGCGGTTTTTGATGGTCTTCTTGTTTAGAACTCGATAGTCTGTGCACGTTTTGAAAGTGCCATCTTTCTTCTTAATGAGGACCACAAAAGATGCAAACGGACTAGAGCTGGGTTGAATATGTCCCATTTCTAGCAATTCTTTAATAGTTTTCTCTATCTCCGTTTTTTACTTGTGGGGGTGTCGGTAAGGAGTGGTTATGACAAGCTTTATTCCTTCTTCCAATTCTATAGTATGTTCAAACCCTCTATTAGGTGGCAACCTTGGTGGAATCTCTTTGAACACCCTCCCATATTTTTTGATGATAGGCTGGATTTCAATGTGGATGGCTTTCCCTTGTGTGGTGCTCTTGTCGAGTATCATACATTGGGCGGCCCATTCTCCTTGCCCTCGCCTAAAAATCCTCTCCATTCTTTTACATGAGACCACCTTTGGAGATCCGTCGGGAAGACCCTTTAGAGTGACTTCTTTCCCGTGGTGTTGGAAACGGATGATTTGGTTTGGAAGATCAAACATAAAACAACCTAAAGAGTAAATCCATGGGGTTCCCAAGATAATGTCGACATTTGGGGAGACTACATAGAAGTCTTCTATGATGAAGTGATCCCCTAGGAGAACATTCAATTGGGGTACTGTTGTAGTGCATTGCACCCTCACATCAGTGGCTGTTGCTGCCTCAAAACCTTCAAATTTCCTGGTTCTTAACTTCATTTGGTTTACTATTCTTTGGTTGATGAAGTTATGAGAGGCCCTAGTATCAACCAAGGTGATAACTTTTTGTCCCAAGATTGCACTTTTGATGCGGAATGGACTATGTTTAGAGGCTTGGGAGATGGTGGCTAACATTGCTTGACTCTCTTCCTCAATTCTAGCCTTTTTGTTTGGGTACTCCTTGCTTGGGTATACTTTGAGTTGGTGGGCTTTGCCACTATACCTATGGTCTTGTCTCCATGGTTGTTGACATCTAAAACATAGTCCCTTCCTCTTCAGCTCTTCCATTTTTCTACACAAATGATCTTTGTCCCTCTTTCCGTTGCACCATTGGCATGTTCTCGTTGTTTCCCCCTTTTTGTCTCTTTCTTCTTTATGAGGGGGTTTGGAATGAGTTAGATTTCTTGTGTTTGTCTTTTGGCCAACTTTCTTCATATTTCATTGCCTTTTGGATAGCTTCATCTAGGCGGGTGGGTTCTAATGCACCCACCATGCTCCTGACCATCCCCCTTAGGTTTTCTATGAAAAGATATGTGAATCTTTCTTGAGAAATCTTCGGAACCATGATTGCTAACTTTTGAAACTCAGTGGCGTAATCTTCTATGGTGCCTTGTTGCCTCAATTGTGTGAGTTCCCTAAAGTACCATTTTGGGTGCTTTTGGTCAAACCTTTTAATCAGCCTTTGGGTAAAGTCGTCATAGATGGTAATTTGTTGATGGCCTTGAGTTATGAGACCGTGATGCCGCCAATCATGGGCCATCCCGGTAAGGTGTAGAAGGGCGAATTTGATGGCATTTGCTTCTGTCATGGGGCTTAAGGACAGGTAGGTATCTAATTTTTGTACCCATGATCGGGTGGTGGTCTTACCTTCTCCATCAAAGTTGGGAATGGTTAATTTGCTGATCCTATTCTTGAGTTCTTTTATCGGTTGAGTCATTCCTTTCCCTTCTATGGGTGTCTCTTTGTTTGGCTTCACAATAGTCCTTAAATGACACAAGCTCCCTCATTTTAGGTTCTGACCTATAATAGGCTGCCAAGATCTCATCAACACTCTCAATGGGTGGGCTGTTGACATTACTTCCTTTTATGGGCTCCTCATTTGGCAAGAAAGGAGGCTGAGTGGGCCTAGAACTAGTGTCCTTTGAAGGTGTGGCATGGTTGTTCTTGGAGTGGTTGGAGTTGGCCTCATTTGTATGAATGTTGCTTAGATTTTGGAGGGCTTGCAATAATGCTTGGCTGGTTTTCTCATTTTGCTCCATTAAGGTTTGGGCTCTCTTTTCACTATTCTCCATGAAGGCCCTAAGCTCATCTCTTAGTGGATCACTCGTAAGGTCATTTTCAAGGTTGTTATTTGTAACGACCCGATCCTTCGGTAAAAAAAATAAAAAAATAAAAAAAAATTCCTTAATTTACATCCTACCAGTAAGTAAACATGTTAACATGACATTGTAATAAATTTTTTCCTTTTCTTTATTGATAAAACATGAACCAGTTGCCATATCAATTTACAATAAAGATTCCATTTCAATATAATAACTTCACAAGTACATGAAACAAGAATACATACCTCACTAACATAGCTCCAATGAGCTTTAGAACAAATAGTAGTAAGAAGGTCCAAAATTCTTTTCCTTTCAAATCTTGGTACATCGGCCGCCTGTTGTGGAGGAGAAATATCACTCAGGTGCGTTTCCGCCAACCATGGACTTATAATGCGGTCCCCCGCACATCCATTATTCAATAGATGGCCCTCCCTTCGTCGAAGAGATTGGTAGGGTATCCTTTAACGATTACCAACTGAGCATAGTGCTGTGTCCTACACAACTAGAACCTTGCTATTTCACAATCTCGAACTAGTACAAGGATCACAATGAACTGACAGTGTAAACATCGCCTGATAAGAGGATGTAGGTACATTACACTACTTTGATCAAAGAGTTTTAGTCCAGTAAACGATTGAGAGAGTCATCTATCATATACACTACTTAGGGCCGATTTGACTTAAGGCTATCTTTCACTACGCGTAGGTTATGTCCTTCATTGGGTAATTAGTCACCCCAGACTTCCTACAACATTCTAACTACTAGAAATGAATCAACATAACAAGTAATTCACCTATTACCTCCTATACTGGAAATCTTTATCCTAGGAGTAACTCAGGCTTATCTCAGTTTACCTAACAACTTAAGCCGATAGAATTTACTTGACTCCTGTCCTCATTTCGGATCTAGCACATAGTTACTATTGCAGCAATACTCTCCTTATATGGAGATCATACAATTAAAGCAGATTACAACTAGAATGCAACATTTCATCTCCTATGTATCGGCAACAAACATAAAACATTCCATGTTTCAACATAGCTAGTATAATTAAATACTTAAATGTTATACTTTATATAATGCTATTGAATTCCTCAGATAAGTTCTTTCTCCTATCATGGAGTACTTAAAAACACCTTATAAAAGCGACTCTAATGCTTCAATTCTCTTTTCTAAAAGCATTCAGGCTTTTAGCAAATAATACCCATGCCATCAGTGTTCTCCTCCTATGGAGATCATACAGAATATGCAACTTCATACTAATAAGTAATATGCATTTAAAATCTCCCCTTATCTCTTTTCATAAATTTTCCCGTTTATGTTAAACAAATAAACCAATTCCTTAATTTCTTTTCCACTATTTCCCTTTAATGCAAGATAAGTTAAGCTAATCCCTCAATTTCTTTAAACATTTGATCCCCTCTTTACAACCCCTTTATCCTTAAATCCTTTATTTCATCCACCATTAAAATGCATTGAATTCCCTTATGCATTCACCCTTAATTGTAATGATTTCCCTTATAAATTTGCCCTTTAAATACAATGAGATTCCTCACACAATTTCCTTTAAATGCAGTGAGATTCCTCACACATTTGCCCTTAAATGCAATGAAAGTTTATCAAGACATTACTGATTCTCTATGAACTAATTGCAAACATCAAATTCAAGAATAAAATAGAGCAGCAATTCAAACAAGAATTATTAAGTAGATATCATGCCTAGTTTATTAAGCTCTTTTCCCAGCACTGCTTTTCTTGACTCTCCTTCAGCAACTTCCAAAATTCCAATTTGAAATGCTGCTTTGCAAGTTTCTCAAGCTATGATGATCTCTTAAAGTTTCTCTTCACTAATTGCACTCCTGTAATAGAATTTACCTCAGTTTTGGAATCACTCTTCTCAAAGTTTAAAAGGGATTTAGCACAGTCAATTGACAATGGCTGGTAAAAGCTTCTAATTTTCACACACTCAGCAAAATGGTAAAATGCAGCAACAGAGAATAACACAGCAGCTAAGATAATGAATAAGGGAGCTCTCAAATTCGCAAGAAACAAATTGCTCAAGGATATCTTTCAATGGATGGCTGGGCAAGTATTTATAAGCCCGTAATTGCAACTATTTCCTCCATTTTGGGTATGTAGAATGACAACAAGGTGCATAAACTCAGTCAAACGTCACTTGGCAAGTAACTAAACCCTATGTCACCTTACAAAGGAGTGAATCGACCTCCATGGAGCCAGCAAACGCAGAAAATTTCAACTCAAATCTTAGAAATCGCCACCTACAGGAAACACGTTTTTGCCAAGCGTATAAAAATGAATGACTCACTTTGCTGCGTTTTAGGTCAAGTCTTAGCTTGTTACAGCACAGAAACTTTGGTTGGCATTCCCTATTTTCCAGTTTTGAAAGCTTCCTCCTCCATTTTTGCTGCGTTGAAGCTTTCTTCATTTCCACGTGAAAACTCTTTGCCGAGTTTTGTTTAATTTTCAAATGTTCTCATCAAATATTTGTCTCATAAAAAAGTTTGATACTTTTATGAAGTTCTATATTTTTCTTAAGACTAGCGGCTATCTTTTTAAATATTCCTCTCAAATAAACTTGCATATGTTAAAAGATTTAAGTCTTTTAACTTTATTATTTTGGAGTTCAATATTTATTCACTTAAATATTTACAAATATTTCCACTTTGGAGTTTATAAATATTTTCACTTTTAAATATTTATATATATTTATACTTTGGAGTTTATAAATATTTACACTTTATATTTACTATTAGAGTAATTAATATTAATGGTCATTTAGTCATCTTTATCTTGTTAGATTGTTTCTATTTCTGGTTTAGATTAGATAGCTTCGAATCTTTTTTGTTTTGCTATCTTTTTAAATATTCCTCTCAAATAAACTTGCATATGTTAAAAGATTTAAGTCTTTTAACTTTATTATTTTGGAGTTCAATATTTATTCACTTAAATATTTACAAATATTTCCACTTTGGAGTTTATAAATATTTTCACTTTTAAATATTTATATATATTTATACTTTGGAGTTTATAAATATTTACACTTTATATTTACTATTAGAGTAATTAATATTAATGGTCATTTAGTCATCTTTATCTTGTTAGATTGTTTCTATTTCTGGTTTAGATTAGATAGCTTCGAATCTTTTTTGTTTTGCTTTATTAGTTGTCGTTTCTTTATAGAAACATCTCTTTGTATCTATTTAAAGAGCTTTGCTCTCATGTAAAAACATATCATTGAATAATATCAATTTGATAATTTATCAAACATGGTATCAGAGCGGGTGACGAGCCTTTAGAATTTTTTGTGCCCTAGTTACCTGGAATTATTTCCAGAATTTTTTTTTTGAACGATTTTTTATGAAAAATCGTGCTGTTTTTTTCGAAGATTTTTTTGTGAGTGAAAAATTTCGAATTTTTTTTTGGTTCCTCCTGAAAAAAATCGCGGGCTTCCTGTAAGGTGTTTTTTCGTGGCTGAAAATCGAGGGTTTTCTCACCTAAAGATCGTGTTTTCTTCCTGGCGTGTTTTTTGAAGCTCGTAATTTTTCCTGGGCGTGGATTAGTTTCTTCTGGTCGTGCGTCTTTGTTTAGGAAAAAATCTCGTGATTTCTTCTGGACGTGTTTTCGTGCCAAGCCCGAGCGACTTTGTTCTCTTGGCGTCGTTGTATTGAGTCTGCATTCACGTGTGAGGATCTTGGTCGCGATTTCAAAATTTGCTTGCACGACTTCTGCAAAATACTGCCTGAGGTTTGGACGCGTTTTTGCACGCTTTTGGACATGATTTGTGCCCTAGTCGCGGCGCCCTAAGTCTCCCTTTGTGATATACAGATATTTATTTTCTTATTCCCACAATTTTTTTTCAATTTCGAGCTGGTTCTCTGCAATTTTCTGGTTTGTCAATGGCAGCTAGGGCATTCTGAACAGTCGTCTAGGGTTTTGACCCGTTTTTCGAAGGCAGAAAATTTTTTCGTTTCCAGATTCCTGGTGGGTTTTTCGAGAGCTCAACTGGGTTGGTCTCCAAATTTTCTGGGTGCATCAATTTTCGTGCCTCATTTTTGTGCCGACAGATTTGTCTTGAATTTTGTGCTAGTTGATTGTCTAGTGTTCTGCCAGCTGATCAGTTACCTTGTTTTTTGTGCTTTGGAAAACGGGAGGAATGGCAAATTTGTCCAATGTTATGTTAGAAAGTTCGCAGAGGTTTAATGGCAAGAATTACAACACGTGGAAGCAGAGGATGCTTACCATCTTTGAGTACCGGTGTCTGGATGCGTTTGTTCTTGGTACAGAAGTTCGTCCCACAGTTGCTGGGAAGGATCAAGACAAGTATGATGGAGGTAATAGGGAGGCAGTCATGTTGCTCAAGTTATCAGTCACCGATGAGATGCTTCCAGAGGTACCATCTAGCAAGACTGCTGTGGAGATATGGAAACATATGAAAGATCTCCATGAAACGTCAGATAAAAGCTTATTTACACTTTATATTTACTCCAAGTAATTATTTAATCTTTTAATTCACTTTAAAGATTTATAATATTAAAATATAATTCCACTAGGAAACAATTACATATTTTATTATATAAATATTATTATAGTTCTTTTAAATATATTAAATATATAAATATTTAAATACCCGAGTATTTAATATTTATATATATTTTAATATAACTATAATAATATTATATATAATCTTTAATATTTAATTACATATATATAAATCTATATATTTAACAAATATAAATATATCATGAGCCAGTCAGCATTTACCCGATATATAAATATATAAATCACATATATGTAGTCATCAGGCAATAATATTATAATATTATTTATAAGTACAGAAAATAGGTAGTGTGTGTATGTGTATAACTGTATATACTTCCATGTATACGTATGTATATGTATACCACGTTGACACATACATATGGGCATATCCATTTGCCGATCATACACTTGTATTAATATGCTTATACATATGGGTACGTCTTCATAATGTATACATGAGTATACATACCTATTCAACCTATACACACAACCTTTCACGTTTCCACACAATGATCATAGTACAGTAAGTCAGACAAATAAACAATCATCACTCACAAAGCACAAAGAAGTAAACTAGACTCCTAGAGCCTATGGATGACTTATCAAAACTAACTTATCTGACTTGGTTCCTCTATACCCTTCATGATGTGTGTGTATGCTCAACTGGTTCTTGTTATTGTTTACCCGACCAAGCTCCTCTCCTGAGTGATATTTCTCCTCTGCTTGGAGGAACGGTCCTCATACCTGCATCCACCGTCATAAATTCACGGCAATCAAATGCTCACAATAATAGCAGTATATATGATTCATTAACCTCCTTATGCAATATTTTACCATGAATAACATCAACTGAGATAACATCAACTGAAACAACATCAACTGAGATAACATCATATTGAAAACAAGGTACATGCATCAATAATTCATCTATAGATTCCACATTATATTCACATTTACCCTATTTATTAACGGTAAATAGTAGCTTCACAATTTGGGATGTAACATTATTCCTAGAGCCTCTTCGGTGGTAGGTTTTCATGATTTCCCATGGGATGGCAGGAAAGGTGCTTTGATACCAGTGTGATGTTCCCTTACCAGATTGGCTCTAAAGTTGCTGACTGCTAAGGGTTAAACTCTTCTCTCGATGCTGTGACAACATCTGCACCACCATATAAAACATTTCCACAATCCTGAACGTTAGCCTTAACATTTAGCATCCAAAATCAGACATAATAATTAATTGCAAATTAAAAGAGACACAAGAAGTAACCAGCCTATCAGGAGAGAGGAACCCTTAAGGGGCCTACGGTCTACCACCATTCAAATGCCCAACCCTTTTACTTGGGCTTGTGGGGCAGAAAAAGACAGCCTGGGTGGAACCCTCACCCCTCCTTGACCCAACCCTTGCAATGGGCCTGTGGGGCAGACCGCCCAACCCTTGCTTGGGCCTGTGGGGCGGAACCTGGGTGAGGTTTTTAGACGAACCACTTAAGGTATGGCTCACCTCTCCTGGCAGGATGCACACAGACTTACAAACAGTTCTTTCCAAGACATAATTCAATGATCTATCCATACTTCTTTTCAGAATGCTATTAAAAGATTCCAACAAATGATTGCAGTACAGCATGATATGATATCAGAGTGCAGGAAGTGAATAAGCCCAACATCAAATAATTACTACATTCTATAGGAGAGTGCAATTCTAAACTGCAGTTTCAGGCAAATAATATTTATCCCATTCTGTTAACCTTAATATGCAATCTTAAGTTAATCACAGCATAGCCATTCTATGCAATTATCATGCCATTTCAAAGTTCCACATCTAGTTAATGAACAATGCAAGCTACAGCGACCAGAATACATGAAAATATAAATGCAGAATCCATAGAATTTGTATGCAACAGGAGTTGAGGTATTTATGCCTATGAATGGCCACGGACTGTACAGTCCGTCTCAACAGGGCCGATAGCCTTGTCCAACATCCATGTTCGGACTTATATCGCCTTGTACAGATATGTCCTTTATGCCCGAACCATGGCATTTTCTCAAACAAAGAAGTTCAATATTCTTTTAGAAATGAATAGTGCAGATATGGGTGGTATGCTGTAGCGTCTAAAGCTCTGCAGTGATTATTATTTCTGAAAAGGAAAACTAAACTTTAAAGCTAAGTGAGAAACCTCACCTGCGTCTTGGATTTGCCGGCCTTTACACATCCCTGTTTTTGCCCTTTGCTGTGTCTGCCTTCCTCCATTTGAAGGCTTTGAACCAAGGTACTCTTTCTCCACGCGGGCACGACACTTCCCAGAGCCGCGACTCAACAGCTAAATCTAATTTGTTAGTGTTTTAAGAATGCTCAATATTAATTTATTGAACAATGATCAATATTTTATTCAATCCGTCATATTTTAAGATTAGAGTTCTTAATTGATAATATACATCCAAATAATAAAAGAACTATTTCCTTTGAGTTTCGATTTAATGTAAGCTTCATTACTTTAGGGGTTATAGCACTTAATGCTTGGCCAAAAATCCAAGCTTTTCTTTTTGTTGGCCACACAAGGGAAGATTTTAACAGCTGAGAATCTCCACAGTCTGTCCCAATTGTCACCAACAGTAGATCAATTATTGGAAACTCTCCTTCTCCAAGGAGATCTGACAGTGTAAGACTCCTTTCAACAAAAAAGATCAGAAATTCTTTAGGGACATACTGACAATCCAAGGCCAATTGCTTTAAAAGCTTGGAAAACACTTATGATTTCCTGAACTACTGTCATAGTATGACACCAAGCTTTGCCTACAGAAACATTTGGATGGCATGGAACTACAGAACTTTCAATAATCAGAGACTGACTCTGGAAGAGGTTTGTTTGAAAGCATATCCAAACACAATTCAGACTCACAGTTCTGATCCACCATGGAAATGCTGTTCCAAGTGGCTTTATTCATGGAAGAATTAGATGCTTATAAGGCCTCAAGAATTCCTTTTCATTTTAGACCTCTGAGGATTGGTGTTACAGTGATCGTCAGATGGGAACAATCAATTGCTTTGCACAAGCTGAATTTTGACAGGGCCATTGGCAATCACAAAGGAGAGATCATTATTTACTGAAGTAAGTGAATTGTATAAGTATGATGAGATGTGGTTTCTATACAAAGCTGTGCTTACATGCCAACACAAAATGACTTCATTCCACATTGAAGGCGACTCTCAACTGATCATCATCATCGTCCAGAGAGTGGCAACAAAGATCAAAGCACATAGTCATGAAGTTCTTAACACCATTGGAATCTTAAATCCATCATTGCCAGCACTCTTTTTGAGATGAAAAACTTCACCTATTCAACTGTGGTGAAAGGAGGAGGAAAAACAGTTGTTGATTTGCTTGCCTCACTGGCATCAGGACCTGGGAAAAACGATTTATCAACAAATATGCCCAGATAAGTTTTTGACCATGCTCAAATGAAGCTACAACCTCATCATGCATAAAAGCCATTCATTGGCTCTTGTGTTTGTAATGTACTTTTATATAGCTACTATATTAGGAGATGTCTTTGTTGTTTTAGAGCAAGCGTTAGATTTTGCAGTGTACTTCAAGTTGGCATGAGTGCCCTGACAGGTCTGACATCAGTTTCTTTCTGCATAATCAAACTTTTTAGCATAGCATTCACCTACCTGAACTTTTGGTGGATGTGTACCTTTGCTCGACTTATTTCAATTATTCAGGCACAATTTTTTGAAAAAAGTAGACTAACTTCTTTTGAATATGCATAAATTTAAAGAGTTGTGAAATTCTGTCTGTACTGAAAACTTTTAATTTCTTTACATTAAGTTAGCAGTCATTTACATTTTTCCTTTATATTTAAATTGTCAATAATGTTTTTGAGATGCTTTCAAACTCTCAACTTATTTCAGGATAATCTGGGAGCAGAAGCAGAGGTCTTGCTTGATCTCAACACACTCAGTGAAGATGGAACGGTTGCTTTAAATACATATTCTGTCTGTGAAAATGCTAAATTCTTGGGAGTTGGTTTAAGCTCTAGTGGTAGTGACTGGGTAAACATCAAGGTTATTCGCATAGTGGATAAGACTACAGAACCCGATTCTCTTTCATGGGTATGTTTAATGAGTTTCTTTTGAGCATACTATCAATTATTCTCATAATCAGGCATAATGGAGATAACCAGCAAGAAATGGATCTATAACAAAGGTTGAAGTAGAAATGGAAGGTCAAGTTTATGCACATGATTTTTATAACAAGGACAGTATTTTTAAGCTGTTAGATAGACTTATGCCAGTATACTCTTTGATTATATGCTAAACAAGAGTGTTTAGTTGCTATGCTGTATCATTATGTGTTTTAGTTCCTTCACTTCCTGCCTTTTGCTTTTATTCCTTTGAAGTTTTCTGCTACATGTTATTTGTGCTTTGCTTCTTTGGAGATGTATGCATCATCAAAAACACTCCGTGTTACAAAGTGTGCAACATATAAGTGCACTTGCGTCGTTGAAATTGACAAACAGCCTCGGATAATTTGTGAAAAATCTTCTATATAAGAAATATAATCATAAGATGCCTGGTTTTTCTTATTCTGTTTTATTGGCCGGGATTCCAGAGGTCTCATACTCCTGACTGGTTTAGGGGTTTTTTTATGGAATTGTAAAATTGATCTAGATTGGTATCTCTTGTTTTCTATTTGTTTTTCTGGTGAAGTTTTCATAAGCATTTTCATTGTTTACCAGGTGAAGTTTTCATCAATAACTTGGAGCCATGACAGTAAAGGCTTTTTTTACAGCCGTTATCCAGCTCCTAAGTGTGTACTCTTTTTCTAGTTATGGGCTCCAGGTTTCTTGTTACACTTGTTTATTTCAATTTTGATAAGTGCACTTAGTTTTTTAACAATCTTATGTTTTAGCAGAGAACAAGAAGAGATAGATGCAGGAACAGAAACAAATATCAACCTTAATCATCAATTGATTTACCATTTCTTGGGTACGGAGCAATCTGAAGATATCTTATGTTGGAAAGATCCAGAAAATCCTCAGTGGACAGTTGGGGCTGGTATAACTGAAGATGGAAAGGTTGGCAAAATATATGCTCAATGCTTGAGATAAAATATTGCACCTAAACATTTTTTTAATGGCTCATTCTTAACCTTTTATTTTTAAGGGTTGAAATAGTTGTAGGCTTGCAGCGATGTTAGTTTTAAAGGAATAAATGTTATTTTGCCATTCTATCATTTATGGTTATACTATGGGGTGGTAATGACTTGATTCCTGTTGCCTATTTTTTGTGACAGTATATTCTTTTATCCATTACAGAAGGGTGTGATCCTGTGAATAGGCTCTATTATTGTGATCTTGGTACCCTTCCTCAAGGTATTGGGAGTTTCAAAGGCAAGGAGGAGATGCTTCCATTCCAGAAGCTCATTGATAATTTTGAAGCAGAATATGTCCTTGTTGCAAATGATGATACTGTGTTCACCTTCCGGACAAATAAAAATGCTCCAAGGTATAAATTGGTCCGAGTGGACTTGAGGCATCCGGAATCTTGGAGTGATGTTGTTCCAGAATCAGACAAGGATGTACTTGAATCAGCTGTGTGTGTCAATGGAAATCAACTTATAGTAAGTTACTTAAGTGATGTTAAGTATGTTCTCCAAGTACGAGACTTGCAATCTGGCAAGTTGCTTCATAATTTGCCAATTGATATTGGATCAGTTGATGGAATCTTTGGAAGGCGTAAATATGATGAGATATTTATTGATTTTACAAGCTTTCTTACACCTGGTATTATTTATCGATGCAACCTAAATGCTGAAAAACCAAATCTCATGGTATTCAGAGAGATCATTGTTCCAGGCTTTGATCATACCAATTTTGAGACTAAACAGGTATTTTGATGTCTAACTATTTTTTGCTTTTGTGATTCTTTGCCTGAACATTTTCTTTTGAAAATTGTTCTTTAATTTTTTAACATACAACAAGAACACCGCTTTAAAGCATTTAAACTGATTAGAAATATATAGTATACCACTAGTATTCAAGCAAGTCGAAGATCATGTCTAGGTAATGATAATTACAAGCTTTTGTTCTTTACGTCAAAGTCAAGTCGGTCAATGCAGAAATAAATTAGTAATGTGTGTTTCTGTCAAATAGTAAGGGTATTTAGCTTGTTTAATTTAAAATCAAGTAAATTTTTGCAGAGATAACTAAGAAAAGCATAATTATTTTATCTTAAAGATTGGGTTATATGGCATTTTCATATGTAGTTTCAGTTGAAAAGATAATGGTATTTTTTACACTATGGAATTCTTAGTTAAGGGTTATACAATGTATTGCATAACCTTTCTCTTGATTTAAATTTTTTATGCTAATAATGTGTATACGATCTGTTCCTAATGATCTTTCAACTATTATTAATTTATTAGGTTTTCTTTCCTAGCAAGGATGGAACTCAAGTACCAATGTTCATTGTGTGCAAGAAAGACATCACCCTTGACAGTTCACACCCGACAGTACTATATGGCTATGGGGGCTTTAACATTAATATCACCCCATACTTTAGTGTTTCGCGTATTGTCGGTTTAGAGCATTTAGGAGCAGTATATGCTGTTGCAAACATTCGTGGGGGTGGGGAATATGGAGAAGAATGGCATAAAGCAGGCTCACTTGCAAATAAACAAAATTGCTTTGATGACTTCATTTGTGCTGCTGAATTCCTTATATCAGAGGGCTACACACAACCTAAAAAGTTGTGTATTGAAGGAGGCAGTAATGGTGGGCTGCTTGTTGCAGCGTGCATAAATCAGGTATTTTAACTGATGATAAGATAATGATCAATGTAAGTCATGTTAAAGAAAATTTAATGCAGAATTCACAAGTTTCTGGATTAAATATTTTGCTCTCCTCTTTCTGATGACGGAGCACAGAGTGTGATCCAAAATGTTCATGCAAAAACTCTAATGCAGTTTTAAACCAGAAGCTTTTTCGAATTCACTATTATGGACTGTGAAAATATTATATCTTTAATCAATTTAATATTTGCTTTTGCTAGTTGTACTGCCACTAATATTTTTTACTCAATTGAACAATTTTTTTTTCAAAGCAGATTAGTTTTCATTCATTGTATTGGAAACAAAGAATATGGAATTAATTGTTGTGCTTTATCTGTTTTGTCTGAAAACAGAGGCCTGACCTATTTGGTTGTGCACTGGCTCATGTGGGGGTCATGGACATGTTACGCTTCCATAAATTTACTATCGGTATGTTTTAAATCACTTTACTGAGAAACATTTCATGATGTAGTATAAATACATTTTACATTAGGATATAAACACGAAGGCATTGCAAACACATTTTGTTCCTTTTAGTTTGTATATTTACTTTTTTTGTTTGAGGGAATTTACAATGGATTTCGTTCTTAAACTGCTAGGGCATGCATGGACGACAGACTATGGATGTTCAGATAATGAAGCAGAATTTCATTGGCTGATTAAGTAAGAACTCAAATCAAGCATCCATCTCGATTTCTAGGTACAAGTTTAAAGATATAATAAATTAAAAACTGCTATCTGTAAATGACATTCTATTGTAGGTATTCACCATTGCATAATGTAAAGAGGCCATGGGAAGAGCCTAGAGGACAAGGTGTTCAGTATCCCGCAACAATGTTATTGACAGCTGATCATGATGATAGAGTTGTGCCTCTCCATTCTCTAAAACTTCTAGCAGTAAGTACTTTGTAGGAGCTATTTATCATCAAGTCCAATAAATTCTCTTTAAAGATTTTAGTCTATTGTAACATGCAGTTATTGTAGGGATCCTTTGTTTCCTTTCCTTCTACAAAGTTATATCCTAAATGATTAATGTGAAATATTTTTATGTCTGTGGGAGACTCAGTTGAATCTGCTTGGATGAAAAAAAAAAGTGTACAGGTTAACACTAAGTGATTTGCAGCTTAGCTGCTATTTTCTTGCAGGCTGTTATGTACTTTCATATGGATATTTCTTAATGTTGTTACTACAATTTCTTAGATGCTAAAAATAATTCTATAATTGCTAATGCTTGATTTCCATCAAGGATTTGATGAATATTTTTTCATTGATGTCAAAGGTTTGGCACTGTTTGGTGTTGAACCTCATATTCATGGCTACTGATAAAAGAACCATGGATATCATCATAGGAATATTGTGTGGATGAATGGAAGTTATATTGTTCAGATAAGTCAAGTTGCAGGGTAAAAGACAAGCAATGATATAAGACAAATATATTGGGGAGAAATCGGGAGGTACGTGGTTGTTAGCTTGCAATACAAAGATGGATAAGTTGAGTGGATGCCACCGTGGCAGTTATCCCACATCTGATTTGAATTGTCAAAGAGGCTTCAGAGTCTTTATCTTATCATCATTATTCATTCTTGGTGGCTTGTTTAATTCAAATACCTCGGATGGATGGCAGCTTTCTTTTCTTGTGTGTCGGTTTTATTCTCTCTTGAAGTTTCTTTATTTAGTGACGATTTCTGCTTTACTTGTTGACAGCTTCAGTATCTTCCACTAATTCCATTGAGGGCGGCTTGTGTATTGTTGTCGGCCTCTGTCTTGAAGGATGTCAGATATTATGTGGACTATTTTTGTCATCTTATTGCTTTTGCAGGTCCTTCGTGAAATCATGGTGTCAAAGTTTCATCTTGAAACATCTCTTATATGCTGTGATATTTTATGGAGTTTTAAATTTTTGCAGTGATGGTTTCCAAAGGAGGGCGTCGTGGCTTTTAAGAAAACTTAGACCACTCTTTTTATCATGCTCAGAATACAGGGTATGGGTGTTAAGTCGATTTTTAGCTGAGCCAATTATCCTGTGTGGTATTGCGTGAAGCCGCGAGTCTTCAAGTTTATCGCTTCCTTTTTAACTATGGCACAAGCTGAGTAGTGTGTGTTGTGGGAGCTTTAGCGTATGAGAAAAATGCTAAGCACTATCGTCTTTGATTGTAGCGCTCAATATTGGCTGTGTTTGTAGAAGTGTATATGTTCAGATGCAAGAGTTAATACCGGATTTGATGCAGAGTTTGAAAATGTAAAAAGTTACTATGATCGTGGAAGGTAAAACTGTTGGAATAAGTTTGTCATTGATGTCAAGGTTGAGCTATGTGCCTAAGTGTTTGAGCTGCTTGAGCTGCTTGAGCTATCTGTCTGCTTGCTTGACCTGTTTGGTTGTCTGCATCAGCTACTTGGTAGTCTACTTGTCAACTTATGTGCTAAATTTTCACAACAGGCCAGAAGTCATTTATTTTATGAGACAACTTTTGTAACCATAGTGATTCCATTTTATTTGTCTCTGATCAATGGCTTCTCTATTTATGGAGTTTAATGTGTCTGGTTCAACTTGTCTAGAGGTCTGTAGTTTGGGCGACTCTTTTAAATGCGATGGCTAATATTATAGTCAAAATTTGAAGCTACAGGTGGAAAGAATTGTCCATGTGTCAGATAGACTGACACAGCAAATATCTTTCTGATGGTGGTTTCCTGAAGAGAATCGTTTTTGATATTTGACAGCATGAGTAACGAAAATAGAAAGATATTGGCTCAAATTATATTGCAATAGAAATCTTTGGGCAGCTAAGTTCAAATTAAGTCTGAGTATGAAGACGTTTTTGAGGGTGGCTGAAAGAAAATATATTGCATTCTTTGATATCATAATTATGCTCAGAAAGGAATCGTTTTTGAACTGAGGACGTGTTATTTTTGGAGCATCTTTACTATGAGACGTGGAATACTCCTTTGCTGAGTCGGCTTATCTATTCTGAGTTTGCTTTCAAAATTTCAGTTTCCTTGTTCTGATGGTTTTTAAATTTTTGAAGATATTTTAATGCGTCAATTTCTTCTATAGTGTCAGGTTTTTCATAAAGTGGCTACAGGACGTGCTTTTCTCAGTGAGGTGGCTCTAATTTTGAATTGGAGTCAAATTTTATGACGAAATCAAATTGTGGGTGGAGATTCCTGGCAGTGACAATTTTTGTTATGAGGATAACGTTTAAGTTTTTATTTTTAAAAAAGGCAATTGAATTTATTAAGGGATTGGTATTTAGTGAAGCTATTGACGTTTTTTTCTGTTTGCTCTGAAGACATTCAATGGGGATGGAAATACTAAAAATGGAATTGCTTAGATGGCGTATATTCTTCTGTGGAGGCCATTACAGTTTTTAAAAGCTTTGGCAGACCATTTTCCTATGTTGGCAACCTGGTTAATGATGATGGTTTTATTTTTCAAGTCTATCGTGGATATTGTCTGAGGACATATATAGAGGCCTCTTTTATTTGTGGTGTAGATTATCTGGAAGAAGACGTTTCTGTGTAATGAAGGCGGTTAAATATTATTCCATGCTTGAAGTGGCATTGTCAGAAGAAATAAAAGGCATTCTTTTTGGCATTTAATTTTGAAGGGAAATCGTTTTTGAATATTCTGGAATCTGTCAGAAAAAAAAGAAATCGTATGTTCTTCCTGTGCGTTACAATGGTCTGAGAAGCTCTTTCATTTATTTTCTTTCTCATGCATTATGTGAACTCTCTTGGATAGTCATGGTTTTTCAAGAATGACTGACAATTCTTTATGAGGTTTTCTTATTTTTCTGGAAGTGTGCGATTAGTCTGTGTGGAGGAATCAGGTGAAAAAAAAAGGGGGGGAATACCAGAAGATTATTGTGAGTTGCTTCAACTGAGCTTTGAAGATTTAAAAAGGATACAAAGAATGAAAAATCATATACATTGAATGAAGCTGTTGGTAATATTGTCTATCTATGAATGGAGTCATGTTGAGTTCGTTATTATTAGCATCAGGTCTCTCTTTGTGTTGAAACTTGAAATGGCTTCAGGGGCGAAAGTTGTGCTATGTGTATAAAAAAGAATCATCGATATCCTCTATTGATGGAGTTTGATGCATGAGTAATAAAATAAGAGCCTTCTATTGTCAATCGTGGATATGTGAATGAGTTCAAGCTATCAACGTTTTTTTAATAAGTCAGTGTCTATGCAAGCTGTAGTAAAAAGAAAATCTTGGAGTATGTTTCTTCTGAAGAAGGTGCTGTTTTCCTGTGAATGTGATTAAGGCTCGAGCTGCAGAGTTCATAATTCCGGGTGCTAAAATTTCTATTTCCTGAGTGTTATGTGAAAGCTTGATTTTGAGTTTGTTCGAGCATTGATATGAAAGAATTTGGTATCGATTTTCAGACTTGGAGCTGTTGTATCTTTCTCTTCTTCTTGCGCACAACCTTCTGTGTATGCTGTGAGCTTATGTGATGAGCTTCTAGAGACTTAGAATCGTGGTCATTGAAGTATTTTATCATTTGCAGATTATGTTCATGAAGGAGTGGGGTATGGCTGTTAGAAAGAATTGGTAATATTCGAGTAGAACATATATATCTGTGTTTAAGTTCGTTTGGGTGTTTTGTTCGGATGCAACATATGTCTTAGTTGAAGACAAAAGCTTGAATTGGATTCAAAAGTCTGATTAAGTGTGCTATGTGTAAGGTGGAGTAAAAGGTGATTTCAATTTTTTGTGTGAGGATGTGTTAAAAGGGAACTATTGAACTTCTGTGTGAATCTAGTGGGTGTTGTGAATCAAAAATTGATTGTGGACAGCGTGTATGAGTTTGAGTGCCTCACAGTTCATGTGAAGGCATTGCTTGAATCAGCGTTTTGCAGATTCATTTTCGAAGTATGGAGTTGGTGCTTCGGTGTATTCAGAGTTGGTGCTGTGAAAGAGGGTTGGTGCTCTCGGTGGGTTGGTGCTCACTAAATGAAATCGGAGTTGGTGCTCTTAGTGAGTTGGTACTCACTTATGTAATCAGGGTTGGTGCCCTTTGGAGATAAATAAAAGCAATATTTTGCCGTGGTTTTTTACCCGAAAGGGTTTTCCACGTAATCCTGGTGTTTATCTTATTAATGGTGTTAGATGATGCTCTTAATGTTCTGATTTCTGATTTACTTGATTAATCTGGTTTAAAAGCCGAAAAGTTGGTAATAATTGATTCCACCCCCAGATTTCGTAGTGCCTTCCCAAAACCTTCCATCCGGGTTGGTGGTGTTGCTTTCTGCATTGAGAGTCGATGCAGGTGGAGACAAACCGGTGGTAAGGTGGATGTGTGGATGGAGAGAAGTCGATTTTGAGTGCGACACGCCGCAGCGGTCCATAACATTTGAAAGGAGTGAGCTGCTATTCGTGCTAAGTCTATAATGTCTGCATTTTATTTTCTCTTGGCTGTATCATGTGGAAGGGGTGAGCATTTTGAAAATGCAATCGCTATCTTACGAGTTGCATATTGAGTGAGCAGAGTGAGTTAATCGGGGCCTCTATACGAAGTCTCAAGTATTGCAGGGTGTGCTGTTTTGAGTTATTTTGTGCTAGGAATCATGAAGACTCATTTATGATTTGAAGTGTGGTTTGGGGGAGTTGTGTTAAATCTGTGTAGTCTGATTTTGAAATTTCTGAACATCAACATGTCATAAAGAATGTTAAATTGGAAAGAGTTGAAGTTTTGTTGTAGATAAAGTTAAGAGCTCTCTGATGTTAGATTTTGGCTTGGACAACTTTATACAAGCATGAGCCCTTGCTCGGGCGTTGCATTTGTTTGTAATCAAGAAGTCCTAACGCAGCCAGCACCGTACGAGCTGGTGCCTCACGCTGGAGCTGGTGCTTCAGTCTTGTTCAAAGTTGCGCTTCCAGTGAGCTGGTGCCTACTTTGCAATTTCATACTGTAGCCCCCCTGGTTGCGCCCTTTGATGCCAATGAAAGTATTGATTTATTTACACCCAAAAGGGTTTCCACTATGAAATTTTGTTGATGTTTGTTTTAAGCAGTTTTGATTAATTCTATGGTTTAAAGTTTACTGCTTTTGAAGTCAATTGGATCACAATTGAAGAAGGACCGGCCAGATTTGTGGTGGGTTCCTTCAAGATTATTTATAAGCGGATTGTCTCGTGATGTTAGTGGGCTGATATTAAATCTGTCGGATCCAATGCAAATGATATCCCAAAATAAGTCCAATGTGTTTATCGTCCAGACCGGATCCTGAGCCGAGCGATTTTAATTAAATTCATATCTCGCCCACATCAAATCCAGGGAGGCAGTTCCCGAAAACCCATTATTTATCAACGCACGCAGGCAGCACATCTCACACACACACAAGCACATAGAGAGCAAGAACAACGTTGTCCCCTCTTAGGGCTCTTATTTGGTAGTTGGCGCTATCATTCGAGATCTATGTCTACATAATCAGAGGAGTATATTGATGTCGCTAGAGAGCTTTCTGCATTTTTTTGGGTTTTTTCCAGTGGTGATGACTATTTTTAGTAATTTACTATCTTTAGTTACTATTTTTAGTAAGTTCCGGTTGAGCTTTATTTGGGCTAGTTTGGAGTTTTGGCTCTCTTACTATTTTTTAGTAAGTGCTATATTTAGTAACTGGTCTTGGCTCCTATTCAACAGCTCTGTGCAGAGTTTCCATTTTTGGTAGGGGTGAGTTCTCTCAGTGGTCGGAGTTATTATTTGTTTATTCATCACTTAAGTTGATAAAGTTGCTATTTTAAATAAGTGAGAAGGAGCATGGGTTATAAAAGACCCCTTGGCTTAGTAGAGCAACATTTTTTTAAAGAGGGGACAATGTATTTCATGATGGACACCTAGAAAGAAGGTTAATTTCATAATTTTAAGGCTTAATATTTGCCCCTATAAGTGGATGCCCCTTTGGGGAATATTTCATGTTATTTTAAAAATGTTAAAGTGCAATGTTGGAGAGCAAGGGGGTTTTGGAGGAAAAAGTGTTTTCAAAATGAGGTTGCCCTAATTCTTGCCTCGTCTTTTGTTTAATCACTCTTTAAGCTCTCATTTGGATATGTGAACTTTAAGGAGAATCTGTTGGATTTTCTTTAGGATTCGTATACTGTTGGTTGAGGACGACAACCCTCATCTCTAGCTGCTAGTTTCGGTGCTGAGAGATCCACTCCAGTTGGTTGGGTGTTTCCACACAAGAAACACATTGATTTTCATGGAGTTTTGGTTTTTCCAGGGTTTCAAAAATAATTAAAATATTTAAGGTATTTTGATATGCAAAAGTGGGAATGTGAGTTTTGGTTTTTCTAGGGTTTCAATAATAATGAAAATATTTAAGGTATTTTGATATGCAAATGTGGGAATGTTAGTACTGATTTGATGCCTTTTTGGAGTGTGTTTTTGGAGGTTTGTGAAGGAGTTCCAAACCTGGCTGTATCTTTGCAGAACAGGCTGTACCCCTCCTTTTGGCATTTGTTGACCAATGGAATGAAGCTGTGCTTTTGGGTTTTTGCCACTGACTTGCTTATGCTGGGTGATTCTATTATAGGAGATTTCAGGAGATTATAAGATGGGAGTTATTTTCTAGAACCAAATCGCCCCTAAACAGGCCATACAACTATAGGAGGAGACTATCGGGAGTTGGGTTGGATTTAAGGCTCTGGCTTAAGGCTCCAATCATCCCTAAGAAGGCGTCTAAGCTTGTAGAAGAGATTCTAGGTGATTGATATCAGTTTAAAGTGCACAGAAATTTACAAGGAATTAATTGCCAAATCGCCCCTGTATATTTCTAGCCCCTGTGAACAGCTACAACAGGTCTGTGATGAATATGACTGTTCAAAAATGGGTGTGAGCTGATGATTAATGCCAAAATTTCAGGTCTGGGCAGTGAAGGGTTGTAGGGAGTTGTTTGGAGAGAACTTTGAAGCCTATTGGCTACAGTTGGGTGACTTTGGAGAACTGTTGACGAAGTTTCAGACCTTATAAGTGACTGTCACCACTCAGAAAATTATGCACAACAGGACTGTTATGGCCTCAAAAGCAAATCACCTTGAGGTATTTACGTTCCTTGTAATGTTTGTTATGGCAAATGGTTTCTAAAGTACATCTATGGTTGTTCTTGGTCATTGAAGTTGTAACAGCAGTATTTGAAAGAATAAAATCCTCATATTTACTTGCAGCAGCTAAAGCTTATTTATGATTAATCTTTCAATATTCATGTTTATACCATTTTGCATAACATGTCCTTGCAAGAGTTGTTTGGAAACCAATTGGGAAAAAACAAAAAAAAACAGACACCCGAGGACTGTGAAGATAGATAGCAAATTTAGTTACTCAGACATAGGCGCCCTAGGCTACTTCGTCCAGTCAACTCAAGCCAGAATTCAAACCACAGGTGCACACAGGTTTGCTCAGTCTGTTTTTGATAATCAAATTTGTCTGTCACTTTCTAGATTTGTTGTTTTCACATCAGAGTAGTGCATTTTCATTGTTGGCTAGTTGCATCATTCATACAAAATCCATTTCGAACTCCCACTTCTGAAAGGAATTTGAAACCCAAGGGCTGATTGGCTCACCTTTCAGGTTGTAAGTTAGTCTTGTGCCCATGCCACCTTCAAATTCTAAATGATAGGCATGGTGGAAACAATATGAAATCCTAAGTTAAGTCCTGGGTTTCACTTTTCCACCTTATCAACTTTTATTTCATAATAAATCATAAATTATATTTTATTTGCTGGTCACAAGAGAAAACAAATCTAGCCATACCAGTTTTGGCTGCAAAAGAGGGCTATACCATTTTTATGGGGCATGCGAATTATTTAAAAATGTGTTGATGTGCTGGAGAATAGATTAGAGGATTGGATCTAGCTGCTCCATCACTTGTTAATATTTAAAATAAAAAAGACTAGCATCACACCTTTATTAGAATATTGTATAGAAGTATTAAGGGGATCACACCATAGTGGAGGTGATGTGGAGGAAAAGTGTTGGCAGTGCAACAGCCTTTCCTGTCAAAAAGGAATTGCAATTGCAAATGTCGAAAAGGAATTGCAATTGCAATAGGTGAAATAAGTTGCCACCTCTATGATCTCAAGAAATCCTTCAAAAAGTAAACCGTTGCATAGTGGAGTTGGGCATTACAAATTAAAGGCAACGACCAAGATATTTAAGGAAGTCACAACACCAAACAAAGAAAGACACCTGGCCATCCTACATCGAAAGGCAAATTTTATTGAACAAAGGGAATCACACAGTTTTGAAGAGGTTGCATGGAAGTTGGCAAAAGTTGTGTGGGAGTTAGGAAAAAGCAATTGCAGTAGCTCGAAGGGAAATCATGGGCCCTTGCAAACTAGGTTTCAAATTAATTAAATATTATTTTGGTAATACTTCCATAATATCTTGTGATATTTTATTCATTGTTGAATCCATTTATCTTAGCTGCAAAGTTTCTGGATTTGATTGTGTGAATTTATTTTGCATCAATGTTAATGTTTTGGATCACACTTTGTGATCCATCATCCGGATGAAGTAGAGAGCATAAGGAAAAAATAATAGTTTGCAGACCAAACATTGTATAAAAGGAAGGAAAAAAGGAGGTGTAGGGGTACACGAGAACCAAAG